>WOXC01007738.1:0-106957 GCA_011680675.1 Gymnobelideus leadbeateri | reverse complement strand
ATATAACAAATAAAAACTACTCAGTAGCCAAGTTAAAAAATATAAGATTCCTTCGACATCTCCAATCAGTCACCTCTCTGTCTAGATTTACTTAACATTGTTCATCACAGGTCCTATGGAGACACAGTTGATCATTGCTTTGACCAGAACTCCTAAGTCTTTCAAAATTGTTCTTTTCATTAAAATGCTGTTTTTTCCACTTGAAACTGAATTTGAAATCAAGACCCTTTATCAGAAAAAAAATGTTTTTAAATGAAGAAAATCAAATAAATAGGATTACAAAAGGAATCCATTATATTGAAATATTGTCTCTCTCTCCATATCTTCTCTCCTTATACATACATACATACATACATATATATGTTTCATATATATATATATATATTTATATGTTTCATATATATATATATATTTATATGTTTCATAGACTCCGTTTGAAGGATCCCTGTATCTAAGCATTGATAAAGCCCCTGTGGAAAATAAGCATTTTCCTTTGTGTTTGTGCTTATATCTGTTATAGAATTACTTTCTCCTTCCAAGTTAGATTTAGGGGTATCTCTGTAACTATTATACTTTTGATAGTGGTTGGTGTCTTCTCCTCTTTATTGATGTCTTCAGTCTTATTTCCTGAATCAGGGGCTTGTGCCTAAATCAATCTCTACTCCTTTTTTTTTACTTCGAGCTGGGTCAACCAGGTTCCTGTGCTGACCCTCAGTAACAGGGTTTTGCTTCCCTAGATCTTTGAGGCTCAGGGTTCTGTATCTTCAGAGACCTCTATATTGTCTCAGTACGTAGTTCTAGAGACCTTGAAGTCCCTTGGGCTCAGGTATCCTAATTTCAGTATTCATGATAGAATTAATATCTACTAGCATTTCCCTATGTCATGAATTAAGTTCATGATCCTTCCTTTAACACAACAACAAGGCTTAGTTTTCCCCCCAAAAAGAGACTAAGATGTCCAGGGCAGTGGCTTTCCTGGTTACCTAAGGGCATAAAAACATCACACCCAAGTGTATTCTGGGCATTCTTAGACTTGGTGGGTGCCTGAGACCACACAACCAATACAAGCCAACATTCCAGGAGGCACAAAACTGGTACAGTGGCTAGAGCACCAGTCTGGAAAACCTAACTTCACATGCTGACTCGGACATTTATTAACTGTTTTACCCTGGGCAAGTCATTTAACCCCAATTTTCCTCAGTTTCCTCATCTGTATTATAATAGTAGTACCTAGCTCCCAGCATTGTTGTAAGGATAAAATAAAATAATATTTGAAAAAAGCATGTTGCAAACCTTATTATTTTTTTTTTTTAATATAAATACTAGTTGTTGTTGTTGACACTCTTTCCTGCTGGCCAGATTTATTTCCATTAGGAGTCAAAGGAGTCTGTATCTACCAAAGCTAAAGCCAAGTGCTACTACATTCTTACTGATAAATTTAAATTCTATAGCTCAGTAAATCCTTTTTGTCAGCTGTTTAATGACCTATGAGTGTATCATTTCACTGAAACCTTGAATGTATACTAACAGCATATTTGGTGTCAAGACCTCCCCTAACAGTGTTGCTGTACCCAGATTAGTCACTCCTGGTCACTTCCAAGGACCACACTAGTGCCTTTTCAGAGGAGCCCTCGACTCTGGCTGCAAACGGATATAAAGCCTTGCCAGATACAAGTATCTCTAGCTGGTTTCTAGTCTGTGCTTTTATCTTTTATCTCTCTAATAGGATTGTTGTGAGAATCAAAGGTGATAAGGAATAAATGAAATCTCTAGAGGCCCATGATGCGATTGTGGCCTTTTTGAGATAGGATCTATCTGGAGAGGCTTCAGGATGGAGGTGAGTCTTCAAACTGACTAAGTAAGGTAATATTTGGATTGGAGGGAACATGATAGAAAAAGGAAAGGCAGAGAAAAGACACAGTGGTGGGGAATAATGCATAAATACAACCTCAGGATATCCTTACTATTTCCTGCGCTGCGGCTGACTTTTCTGGTAGGCCCATTTCTTGTGGCCCATGAGCACCTGGCCGGCTTTTTGTGCACTTCTGGTATGGAAAAAGTCGTTTATTTCAGCTTCTCACTGGACTTCATATCATCATTTGATCTGATGCTATTTTTAGATTTTTGCTATAGTAGGTCTAAAGGAGCTGGCTTGCTTTCCTCCTTCCGTCATCCATCTTGTCCAAATTCCAGAATGTATCTTGAGATCGTCTACCCTAGGCCCCCTTTCCAGCTAAATTGTCACCACCACCACTACCACCAAACCCCTATGAACTCTTCCCAGTGAAAAAAATTCATGCTAAACCTTCCTTGTATTGGGGGAAGGGGGATGAGAGGAGGGATGATGGATGGGAGGGCATCCTTGGGGGGAGGGGAGGTGGGAAGTACCCACTATAGAAGAGGGACAGGATCATGTAGGGAATGGACCAGGTGGGGGGTGGGATGAGTGGGAGGGAATTATAAGCAGCCTTGTACAATATATCTACTATGATAATGTTTTGCATAGCTAGACATGTACAACATATACTGAATTACTTATCTCCCAAGAGGGAATGGGTGACAAGGGAGGAAGGAAATGGATCTGAAATTCGAGGACTTAACATTAAATATTTCAAATATATATAAATACTATTATTAATACTCTTTTGCTTATAATTGGGAGACAAGATGTGCAGGCATTGGGACACAAAGATTCACCTTCCTCTAATGGAAAAGTCGATGGGGGTATGGGAGAAGGTGTGGGAGAGAGCAGATTGGAGGAAGCGATATCTTGTGGGACTGCTATTCTGGGAGGTTGGGTAGGGGAATAACGAGGGGAAAATGATTGTAACTCAAAATCTGGCAGAAATGAATGATGTAAAACAGAAGTTAATAAAGCTTTTGTTTAAAAAAAAAACTTCCTTGTATTTTGGCAACTGGGAACATAGCCTCTGCTTAGTGAATCCAAGGACTAGGGATTTGTTCCTAATTGAGGCAGACCTTCCCCATAGTTGCAGCCCAAGGATTTTAGTTCTGACTTCTCAAATAAAACAAAACAAATGTGTTTCATCTTATTCATGATAGTTTTCTAAATTGAAGGCAGTTACCATGTTTTCTGTCCCCAGTCCCTTCAACCACTTCTAATACAGCATGGTTGCTCAGTACTTTTTACCAAGGATACATTGCTATCAGAGGAGTGTGTGTGTGTGTGTGTGTGTGTGTGTGTGTGTGTGTGTGTGTGTGTTGGGGAATACTTTTTTTTTTAAAGCAATTGGGGTTAAGTAACTTGCTCAAGGTTACACGGCTAGTCATTATTTATGTGTGGGTGCTCATTTTCTGAGGCCGGATCTGATCTCGGGTCATCCCAACTCCGAGGCCGGAGCTCTTACTCACTGTGCCACCTAGCCGCCCCTGGGGAATACTTTTTACCAGGGATATATTGCTATAAGGTGGTGTGTGTGTGTGTTGGGGGGTATTTTTAAAGATATATACATATTGAAAGGTATCTCTTGCCTGTGCTAAATGAGGAGGAAAGGGTATCTATTGTTATATAGGTTAATGTACATTTCATAGAAGAAAACACCGAGAGACAAACAACATCATATGATAGTAAATGATATATTAACAATGAAAACCTAGCAAACTGAAATTATGTGCCCAAATCCCAGAATTCTATAGAATTGTATAAGAATTGTATAAGATACATTATATACCTATATGTTTACATATATACAGGCATGAATGGATGAATGTGTGTACATATAATAAGGAAAACTGGCAACGACGCAAGAAGAAATAGGAAAATAATTGTAATTAGAAATGTCAACATGCTATCATAACATGACAGATCAAGTAGACAAAGAAGGAAGGAAATTATAAAAGCCAAATAATGTAACAGATGAGGTAAAATTCATTAACAGGTGGAGATAACTTTAAATGGAAAGACAAGTGAATGTATATTCTTTACAAAAGTACACAGATCATACACAACATTTGATGATAGTTTTACACAAAAAAAAATCACTTAAATAAAAAGGAAGAATTTTTCTATACTATTTTATCAGATTATAATTATAAAAAACGCTTAGAAATAAATATTTAAGAAAAACATAATTTAAAGGTAGATAACTTGGGGGATAGTGGAAACAGCTCTTTTAAAAATTACATGATAAGGAGTGGCTAGGTGGCCCGCAGTGAGTAGAGCATCGGCCCTGGAGTCAGAAGGACCTGAGTTCGGATCCAGCCTCAGACACTTAACACACACACAAACAAAAACCTAGCCACGTGACCTTGAGCAAGTTACTTAACCCCAATTGCCCTCCAAAAAGGTAAAAAAAAAATTACATGACACAGGGAAGCAATTGAGGATACACTAAGCAAATATGTGTGTATTTACACACTTTCCCCCACCACTGTATCTTTTCTCTGCTTTTCCTTTTATCATGTTTCCTCCTACCCTCCAATCCAAATCTTGCTTTAACTAGTCAGTTTGAAGACTTACTTCCATCCTGAAGCCTCTCCAGATAGACCCTATCTCAAAAAGGTCACAATCACATCGTAGGCCCATAGAAATTTCAGTTATTCCTTATCACCTTTGATTCTCACAACAATCCTATTAGAGGGATAAAAGTATTATTGTCCCCATTTTGGAGATGAGGAACTGTGAATCACAGCAAGGGGAAAAGAACTACATAGTGTTTAAGGGAGGGTCTCCTTTTCCCCTGACCTCAAGCATTTTCACTAAACTAGTAAAACTCTTAGACCACATGCACTAAGAGTATTAGTATGTGTAATGACAACCTTCCTGGTACTCTCCACTCTGCAATATCTATATTATCTAACAGCATGCTTGGGATCTTGAGGGTTATTCTTCTGACTGTGGCATTATTTTAGGTAATAACAATCATAGAAGGAGCTCTGGGAATTTGTGTCAATGTCCACTGCAATTTCATATATTTGAAGTAAAGTTGTCCAAATGGGCTATGTCACTTAGTAGTGTGTTCAGTGGCATGGTTGTTCCTGGTCATTTGTCACTGATTATTATGGGTCTTTTCATTGAGATGATAAGGTACATACTGTCTGTACTTAGGTTGTAATCTCTCACATAATTTGGGCAAAGAAAAGGTGGCACGTTCACTTCTTGACAAATGGCTCCTTTTGTCAAGTCAGTATTTGCCTTGCCAGAAGAAAAGGAAAAGGAAAAGTCTGGGGATAGGAGGAAAGGGGAGGAAAGGGAATGGGGAGAAGAATAAAAGTATAGAGATAGGATAAGAAATAGATAAGCATGATGTGAATGAAATGGAGAATTATTTGAAGGAGACTGGTGGGATTTCTCAACATTCTTAGTCACAGAATAAAATAGAATAACGCTGGTAGAACTAGAAGGGCCCTTAGAAATCATCTAATACAAATTCCTCATTTTACAAATGAAGAAACTGAGTCTTGAAGATGTTAAATGATTTGTCCAAGGTCACCCAGTTCATTCTAAGTGTTATAAACAGGGCAGAGAGCTTCCCACCCTCTCCCCCAACTATATTTTGTTACTTCTTACTTTGGAAATTGTTTACAAGCAAAATATCATCAAAAAAAGACATTTTAGGGTGGAGCCAAGATGGTGTAGAAAAGCTAGGAAATTGGTTGAATTCTCCTTAGTTTCCCTCAGAAACAAGATTAAGTAAAGCCTCTGAATGGATTCTGGAGCAACAGAAAGTACAAAAAGATAGAGTGAAACCAAAAAGATGGAGTGAAAGTTGAACATAACTTAGAAGGACTTCAGGAAAGGTCTGTCTCATTTGGGTAAAAGGGGGTTCAGCCCAATGCAGACAGTGTCTGTTCAAGTCAGTGGGAGTCTCTCAGTCACAGCACAGATCAGCAACCAAGGTGCCTCAGTCTTGGCTCAGCAGGCTAGTGGCACAGCAGGCCAGCTGTGAGGCCTCCAGACCCAGCACAGAGAGCAAACTCCCAGCCCTAGAACCCCTAGTCCAAAAGGTGTGACTAGGCCAGGTCATTCCAGTACAGTGGGCAAGCTGCCAGTACCTGAGGCCCTGCTGCAGTAAGCCAGTGACCAGGCCTCTGGTCCCTAGCCCAAGAAGCTTGGGACAGTGATCCCTGCGCCCCAGGAAAAGAGCTCTACTTCAAAAGTCATGAAATAGGCTAAAATGAGTAAAAAAATAGCAAAGAACCCTGACCATAGAAAGCAACTATGGCAGCAGGGAAGATCAAAACACAAACTCAGAAGAATACAATAATGGCAAAATGCCTACATGCAAAGCCTTGGTGGCGCAGGGAGTGTGAATTGGTCTCAAGCCCAAAAGGCCTTCTTGGAAGATCTCACAAAGGAATAAAAGATCAAATTAGAGAGGTAAAGGAAAAATTTGGAAAAGAAATGAGAGTTATCCAAGAGAGTACCAACCATTTAGAAAAGGAAAGACAAAAATTAACTGAAGAAAAACAGTTCCTTAAAAAATTCAATTGACCAAATTGGAAAAAAAAAAATCCACTGAAGAAAACAGCTCCTTAAAAAGTAGAATTGCTGGGATGGCCAGGTGGTGCAGCGAATAGAGAACCAGACCTGGAGTCAGGAGGACCTGAGTTCAAATCCAGCTTCAGACACAACACAAAAGCTAGCCTTGTGACCTCGGGCAAGTCACCCAACTGCCCTTCAAAAAAAAAATAAGTAGAATTTCCCAAATGGAAAAGGGATTACAACAGCTAATTGAAGAAAGAAATTCCTTAAAAATTATACTTGGGCAAGTGGAAGCTAATGACTCTATGAGATATCAATAATCAGTCAAACAAAATCAAAAGAATGAAAAAATAGAAGAAAATGTGAAATACCTTGTTGGAAAGACAACCAATTGGAAAACAGATCCAGGAGAGATAATTTAAGAATTTTTGGACTACCTGAAAGCCATGATAGAAAAAAGAGCCTGAACAGCATCTTTCAAGAAATGATCAAGGAATACCGTCCTGATGTCCTAGAATCAAAGGGTAAAATCATAACTGAAAGAATCCCTGATGATGATCCATTGATCACCTCCTGAAAAGAGATCTCAAGGAATGTTATAGCAAATTCCAGAATTATCAAGTCATGGAGAAAATACTGCAACCAGCTAGAAAGAAACAATTCAAATATGAAAAAGCATCAGTCAGGATTGCAAAGGACTTAGCAGCTTCTACATTCAGACGGCTTGGAATATGATATTCCAGAAGGCAAAGGAGCTTAGATTATAACCAAGAATCAACTACCCAGCCAAACTGAGCATAATATTTCGGGGAAAAAGATGGATATTCAGTGAAATAGGGGGACTTTCAATTTTTCCTGATGAAAAGATTAGAGCTGAAAAGAAAATTCTATTTTCAAATATAAGGACTCAAGAGAAACATCAAAAAAGGAAAGAAAAAGACATTCTTCTACCTCTCTTCTGTTTTGAAAATCTCAACTGCTATTTGAATATGGGGGTTTATTTACCTTTTCTGTTACTGCAGAAAGTAGGAAACCAATTCTGCAGGAAGTATAGTGGGGATGGTAGCTAGATCAAAAAATGGCACTTATGTTCAGAACATTTTAACTTAATAGATATTGAAAAGAATGGAGAGAAAAGAAAGTACATAAAAGTATTTTATTCTTTTTCACTATTTTTTTTCCTTTTAAAAACATTTTGTTTCATGAAGCAAATGCCACTTAATTTATTGCAGAAAAGAAGATGCAAAGAATATCTCATGGGTTGTGGTTAATATCTTGAAACCTGATTTTATCAGAAACTCCTGCCTTCATGCAGCAAGGCAAAGAGCTATGCTAAGCTTTTCTCTGTTACAAAGGATTTTTTTTTTCTTCCTATATAGCTCTTAGAAGCAAGTTCCTGCCTGGTATTGCTTTGGGGCTGGTGGGCTGAATGGCGGTTTGTTGTCTCTATTCTGATAGGCTGAAAGTTCTCTTAGTAACCAATCACTGAATGGGGTAGTTTTCTGACCCCCAGAGTGACAGCTTTTCTCTCAGTTGTACTGGAACAGGCCAATTGTAACCATAATTAATTGGGTTTTCATAATACAACAGAAATTGAAAGAGGTTCAAAAACCTCTCCTAGTGTTGCTCTGGTGAGGCACGTTATTCAACGCTACTCTCGCTCTGAATGGGACATAAAATGAATTCATGGTGATCAGTATACAGAATGAGGAAATTAGTTAGCATTTGAAGAAGGGTTCCACATTTTGCACAAAATAACCTAGTTTATTTTAAAACTAAATGTCTGTCTTGTTGAATTGAGCTCGCAGAATAGGTACCTCAGGAGCCCTTTAAATTGCCAGCACTGAAACTCATAAACATTTATTAATATAGTACTTTGGGAAATATTTTTTCCCTTTTTCCAAAACATCTCAGCTTTTGTTGAAAAAATATTTTGCCATATCAGAAAGATAAATCCTTATACAGAAGGCAATTAAATCAGGAAGAGAAACAAAAAGTTTCTGAACGTTATCTCTAAGTACCAACTGGTAATGAAGTAAATGGGGAAATCTATGTGGGAGTTCATTGTCTTTTCAGCCTCTTCAGGATAAAGATGAGCAGGTTGGCACTTGTTTCCTCATTCACCATTTGCATGCCTCTTTCATCTCCCAAGTCCGTACTAAATCTGGATATGTAAGATTTTATGCATTCAAAAAGCTGACCTAAGACTTTAACACATCTGGGTAGAGAGAGGCTTCACATGCTCCAGGAATTACTATTTAAAGTTATTTAAAATGCCTATAGAGTGAAGAAAAGAGACAGCCGGCCATAGCAAGCGACTGCAGGCTGTCTGGGGGAGACGGGGGAAGTTGATGGTTTATAGTATCACACAGGCCCTTTATGCTTCCTCTACTGCTTAGAACCAACTAATTCTATAGTGGCTGCACTCACTATGGCAGCACAATGACAATTGCAGACCTGTTGTTAGGTTTGTTCTAGCTATGTGATCTTAATCAAGTCACAAAACTAATTATATCATGCCTTAGTTTTCCCCAGATGTAAAAATGGGAGTGGTAAGCTCTCTCTTTCCTATCACATGAAATTTTGTGAGAACAAATGAGATGATAGATTGGAAAAGTGCGTAAAAAATAATTTTGTATGGTATATTAATGCAGGATATTTTATGTTTTTTTTGTATTCTCAAGAAGAATGTCGGTTGCTAGACAGTGAGTGAACAAGGAAGTTGAGAGTTGGTGATGGAGAGTCATTAGGTATTATAATATTTTCCTAGCTGGTTTTCATGAAAATATTTAAGTGGTCTTGCTAAGTCAAGCCAGAACTACCTGGCATAAAACAAGGTGTGATAAATTGGGAGAATGACCAAAATAATCCAGAAGAATAAAAGAATTTACAATTCATTAATGATCAGGGAAGTTGAGGAAAAAACCATTTTAAAAAATGATGTACTTGGATTAAAATGTTCTCTTAGTATACTTTTCTTATTTTGAACAGAATCTGAACATCCATACTCTAGTAGTCCTTTAGTTGACCCTTATTAACCTAAAACAGAGAAAAGAGCAGAATAAGAAGAGGAAAGACAAAAGAATACATGAATTAAAAGGAGGAAAAGAAAGACTATGGTAGGACCAATCTGCTTTGTTTTCCCCATTTGGGAATGTTTATTTTAGATTATGAAATACTGCAGAGGCATTTTTTGGTCACTAATGTGGGCATTCCCAGCAGCTCCCCTCCCCGCGCCCCCCCCCCCCCCCGCCAATTCCTTGCCTTGAAAGCATTCTCTGAAAGCTGTCCATATGTAAAGCTAATGGGAGTTGAAGATCTTCCCTGCCCATTAATAGGCCTCAGACCTGGAGCCCAACAAGAGAAGCTTAACTAGGGGAGGCTTGTTTTTCAGGAAGGCCCACACCTTTTGTTACTCTGTAATTAGTCAGTGGGTCATGAAGGTTGTGATGCCCCTGGCTCTGAAAAAATGTATATATTACTCTGAGGTTATCATTTTTCTTTGGCACTCACTTAGGGGAAGGGTGTTCATGTGTGTTGGTCAGAAGAGATTCTGGGTAGCCATTAAGGAGCTCCCCCACCCCCAGCTTTGAAAACCCAGATATTGGTACTTCTATCTCTGGTAACTATAGTATGTATATAATGATAAAACAGTTGAATCTGTCTGTTGATCTGTGATGTATGTATTATTTGGTCAGATGGTTAGAAGCCCTGTCTGTTGGTCTTTATACTATTATTTCCACTTGTAATTTCTATTTGTATTTTCTCTGTAGTTCAGGGTGCTGACTTTCCCCCCTGAACTAAGTAAGTGATATATATGCTTGGTTAAAGTAAGATTGTTTACCCCTTTTGAGTTGCTGTCCCTTAGTAAAGCAGATCAAAGAACCTGTGCTAGCAGCCCTCCTGTGTTCTGGTGTTATTGTTCTTACACCCCCACAGCAGCTACAGGTAGCATTGTTGTTATATCAAGTAGCTACTGGATGACTACTTGGAGCAAGATAAACAAGCTTTTAGACTAGTTAACATTCAAATATTTGAAGGTGGTTTTCCTATTTGATATGAAAACTTCAATCCTCAGATTTATGCACTGTAATGCAATATCTGAAAGCCAAAGGAAACCAACATGGTTCATTTAGGTCTTTGTTGATCTTTTTTGGCATTTGTATAGTCTTCTCTCACTGCAACTAGAAATTCCCCTGCTACAGCCATTAAGTATTAGGCTAGTGACATGGTCAATTCCCCGGGAGATTGGTATGTCAAGTTCTATTAAAAGAGACAAACACATCCCCTTGGAGAAATTCTTAGTAAATGTGAAAACTAAAGTAATAGCTCCAACTGGGACCCACTATAACTCTGGGGTATCGGTGGTAACAGAACAAGGCCCAGGACTAGGTGTCCAGCTAAGTAGGAGTATTCTATCAGACACTTCAGCTTTTAGCTAGGCAATAGGCCTAGTCCAAGAAGGTTAGCTCAGGCAGGAAGGTCTGCTTCCTAGAACAGAGACTTGTTTACTTTCTCTTCTCTCTTATACTTCAGAGGACTACAAGTGAATTCTGCCCTGAGTAAAGGAAAGGGAAGTTATGCTAGACTTACCAAACTTGGTATTAGTTTCAACATGAAGGTGCTGGTGTGTGTGTGTGTGTGTGTGTGTGTGTGTGTGTGTGTGTGTTCTATCTATATTAATGGAAATTCATTAAACAAGAGAATTTATCAGGTGTAATTCTCCCAATGCAATGCATAGAACTTTACATGTTCTTCACCCCTATGAATAGCAACATGCTTTCCATGATCATATTTATTAAACTCATTCACTTAATTCATTCTTCAGTTATCTATATGCATGAAAGGAAGACATTCACTGACAATGCAAAGCAACAGATAATCCAACAATCACTTATGTATGACTTTGGTATGCATGATATAATAAGTATCTCTTTAATACAATTAATTCTGATTTCTCCAAGTACTAATAAATGAAATAGGAAAAAAAAAAACCAAAAAACAGAAAGGCACTGAGTAGAAGGGAGAAAGTAGACTAGGATCAAACCTATACTACCACTGATATTGAACAAATTAGACAGTCTATATACAGAATTACCCACTTTTGCCACTTTGACCATGGCTGGCCCTATACAAATTGAGGATATGGCTACAGGGTGGTCAATATATAAGTGTACAATTTAAGAACATTCTGATCCCATATCCCAGTTTCACTCCTTTTTCCTTTTCTGCTTTTGTTCCCCTTCTCTGGTACTTCATTCTCCCCCATTTCTCTCTCCTCCACTGCCTTTTGACCTTTTCCAACATGGTCTTGGATCTCTTCATTGGGAACTCCCATTCTTACTATATCACTTCTACCTTCTATAGCAAAATTTCTTACAACAAAGCATGCAATTGTAATTTAAATTTTTTAATAATCAAAATATTGTTACAATGTGCCTGCTGATTGGACAGGAAAGTTACTCTATTTCCATTCTAGTTACTGGCTGTGGTCATAAGTCTTGCCCTCCATCCCTGAAGGGCTGAACTGGGACCAAATCATCCAGGCAGGAAATTCTTTTGGCATAAATAAGCACCCAGGGAAGAGAATTTTCCTGTTCCAGCCAAGTAACCATTGAAGCAGCTTATATGGTCTGTACCAATGAAGTGAGCTGGGGTGAGTCTGCCCAATTCTCTGCCTTCACCCAAGCTCCTGTCTCCAATGCAAAAGTTATAAACGAAGGCCAGAACACAAATTAGTCAGTGGTAAAGACTTTTACCCCTAATGCCCCAAGCTCACATAAATACCAATATTTGCCATGCCAAGGTGCCAAGTGCCATTATTTACCATTGTCCCTTTTCTGCATCTTTATCAAGACATGCTCTCAGAGAAGGATTTCATAGTAGTCAGGTATACTGGTATCAAGCAAAAATCAATAAACATTTATTAAGCACTTACTATGTTTCAGGCCCTGTGCTAAGTACTGGGAATACAAAACAAGGCAAAAGACTGTCCCTGACCTCAAGGAGCTTACAATCTAATGGGGGGTAAGACATATAATATACAAAGTGAGTTATATACAGGAAGAATAGGAAATGTTGGACACAACTCCACTTTCACCTTCCCTTCATTGATTTGTAAACTCCAACCTCCCCTTCCCTTCATTTGTAAAGCAAACTCCACCTTTCCCCTTCCCTTCATTAATTTGTAAAACAGAGAACTCCACCTTCCCTTCCCCTAATTGTTCTGTAAACAAGCAGGACCCCCACCCCTTCCTTTCCCCTAATTGATCTGTGGGCAGGAGGTTTAGCCTAGGGTTTCATGGGAAATTCAAATGTACACTGACCAATCACTGTAGTTTCTGCTTACATCACTGTAATTTCAGCTTACTTAACCTGGCTATGGAACCTCTATAAAACTGGCACACTGTCTGATTTGGGTGAGCATGCACCCTGACAGTCCCGTGGTAATAAAATCCACTTTTTAAATTTAATCTCAGGGATCTTCTGTCTCACTTTATTGGGGCAAAACAGGAAATAATTAAAAGAGAGAAAACACTGAAATTAAAAACAACTGCAGGTTTTCAGTAAAAGATGGGACTTTAGTTGGGATTTAAAAGAAGCCTCAGAAATGAGAAGGGAGGACATTCCAGGGATGAGGGACAGTCAGAGAAAATGCATGTTTGAGAAAATGCCTGAGGGATGGAGTTTTAAGTTCATAGGGTAGCCAGGAGTCTAGTGTTACTGAATAGAAAAACAGATGTTGGGGATCATCATAGATCTACAGGTGTAATGGGCCTATGAGGTCATCTAGTCTAATCACATTAATTTGAAAAGGAAACATATCTAAGGCTTACTCTAATAATCTAATGCTCAAGACTCCATAGGCAGTATGTGGCAGAGCTATAGCCTCAGACCCTTTGACTCCAAATTTAATGTTTTCTTTCCACTGCACCACATTTCCTCTGCATATCTATCCCTCTTTCCTTTTGAAAGGTAATTTGCTCTATAAGCTCTCTCATTACTGAAATGAATGGTGGTGTCACCAGGTAAAGGTGAGTGAGAAACATCAGTGAAGAGGTGGTTAGGTGGTGGGAGGTTTGGGAAGCAGACAGACAATTCCCATTCCTTTGGCACTAGACCTGATTGTCTGACATCTATTCTGCTTCCCCATAAAGTCAGCCCTTTTTGTGGTCGGAGGGAGATTCATAAGCCATGCGTCAGACAACAACTTTGTTTATCCCCCCTCGCTTTTCTTTCTATCCTTAAAAGAAAAAGAAAAAATCTTTCTTTTGTTATAAACCATTTGAAAAGGAAACAATAGAAAAGAAAGGGAGAAAAGAAAGCACAGCTCCATCAATTTCCCCAATGTGCTTCATTAGCCAAGTCACCAACGTCAGTGCTTTTGTGATTTTTGTACTCCTAACTTTGGACTCTTTGGAATTAGTGAAAGTAAAATGACTTCCTCCACCTCTCTTTGTTTCTTCACTACAACTATAGACTACTATAGACTGAGAATGCTAATGGCTTAAAAAAACATTCAAGAGACATTTTTGTCGTGTTAATAATACAGCTAAAAATTCAGCAATGGTATCTGTCAAGAAGTTCAGTGACAACTAGATTGTGGCCAGTATGTCAAATGATCAAAATGACATTTCTTTCCTTCTTTCACACTCTCTATTTCTAGTGATGTTGCTCTCTTTTTTGGGGGGGGAGGGGGAGGAAAAGAGTGAAGGGAAGAAATACTATGGTGGTAGCTGTTACCTGAAGCCTTTTCTTTTCATTTTGTTCATTCCTTTTAGTCACGTCCAGCTCTTTGTTATCCCATTTTGGGTTATCTTGGCAAAGATACTGGAGTGGTTTGCTATTTCTTTCTCCAGTTCATTTTACATATAAGTAAACTGAGGTCAACAGGGTTATGGGACTTGCCCAGGGTCACACAGCTAGTAAATATCTGTTGTTGCATTTGAACTCATGAAGAAGAGTCTTCCTAACTATAGACTCAGTATTTTATCCACTGAGCTGCCTTGCTGCTCCTTTTCCTCTCCTTACCTAAAGGTTTACTTAGTACTAGAAGTTTAAGGAATTCTTACAATTATGAAATTGGGGTAGTTGTATTCATGTTTTCCTCTTAAATATTTACCTTTTTTCATTTCCTCTTTGTTGTTCTTCAGTTTTGTTTAACTCTTTGTAACCTAGTGGACTACACATCACACCAATATTATCTGTGGGGTTTTCTTGGCAGCAAATGATATAGGAGTGATTTGCCATTTCCTTTCCCAGAGGCAAACAGAGATTAAATTACTTGCCTGGGGTCACACAGCTAGTAAATGTTTAAGGAATCTGAACTCAGGTCTTTGCCCATTGAGCCATCTAGCTGCTTCTAATTTCCTCTTTTTCCCAAACAAGGAGAAAGTGAGACTGGTGACTTTGAATAGCCATCCCTTGATCAAATACAATTAAATTGTGTGCTCACGGTCCTCTTCTAGAACAAAGAACAAACCATACAACAAAACAAGACAGGAAGTACATGCTACCAAAAGCTGGGAGAGGCACAGAAGGAGAGGGAATGGAGAAAGGTCTTCTATATGGCCATCTCAAGGTTCAGAGTGATGCTGTACTTTTCTCTTGTGTATATTATCAGTATGTGTCAACTGCTCAGGAAGCTAAGATCTATGTTTATATAAACTGAATCCAGTCTTGGGGAAAGTGTTCCTCAAATATAAATATTTGGTGTGTTTTGGCCTTACACAGAGGTGTCTGGGAAATGACAAAATAGAACTTGAATATAGTTCATGTTTAGGTTTCTATATTCTCTCAAGGTAACTATGGTTATTGGGTATAGGGCACACAGGATAGATTTTATTGGTCTATTGTGTATTTGAGGAGAAAAGGAGCTTTGCTATAGTTTTAATGGCTTCCTATGGAGAGGAATCATCCTTGTGAAACTTTTTTTAAATGGAAAAAACCTGAGGAACGTCCTTCTTTATTGAAGCATCTTATTCTAGCAGACAGAAAATTATTTATAAAAACAATAGAAGACACACAGTAGCCTATAAATCATATTATTCCTTTTCTTCCTCTAAAATGACCCACCTCCTTCCCAAGACTTATGAATTTCTCTAGACTCATAGCGCCATCCTACAATTTGAACTCCCCTCTAAAGAGAAATGAATTTAGGATTGCTAGAGAGGAAATCCCTTGGCATTCTAATAGTGATTGCCTCTTTTATCCCAGAGAGCCATATAGGCATCCAGCCTTATGCTCCCTCCCAGAAAGTTTGGATTCACCCAGAAGAAAACTTCACTTGGGTTCCCAGAGAGGTAGACTTTTTCCATGGAGCCTGAGCTGTCCAAATAACTCACAACCTCTTTTGTTTTTCACCTTTTCTCTAGTCAGAGGATGGACTAAGTACAGCAGAGTAGAACTGTGTTAGTCAATCATCAGTCAATCAATAGACACAAAATCAGTTTATTAAATACCTATCATGTTCCAGGTAGTTTGCTGAGCACTGGGGATACAAAAAGAGACAAAAACTAGTTCTTGCTCTCAAGGAGCTTACCAGACTAATGGGAGAGACAATCTGCAAACAGTATATACAAAGTAAGCTATAGACAGGATAGATAGAAAATAATTGACGGAGGGAAGGTACAAGAATTAAGAAGGGTTGGTGAAGGTTTCCAATAAAAGGCAAGATTTTAGGGGGGTCGGCTAGGTGGCAGAGTAAGGAAGACCTGAGTTCAAATCTGGCCTCAGACATTTAACACAAAAACTAGCCATGTGATCTTGGGCAAATCACTTAACCCCAATTGCCCTCTAAAAAGAAAAAAAAAGGCAAGATTTTAGATGGGATTTAAAGGAAGCCAAGGAAGTCCATAGACAGTGGAAAAAGGAGAGAGTTTCAGGTATGAGGGACAGCTATAGGAAAAGCAAGAAATGGAGAGATGGAATGTCTTGTTAAGGGAGCTGCAAGGAGACCAGTGTCATTGCATATGAGAGTAAGGGTGGAGGGAAGGGAATAAGGTGTAAGAAATGTAGGAGGGACTAGGAAATATGTTATGAAGGGCTTTGAATATGAAACAGAGCATTTTGCATTTGATCCTGAAGGCAATAGGGAGTCACTAGAGTTTATTGAGTTTGGGAGTGTGGAGAGGATTGGATTTTGCACTTTAGGAAAATCATTTTAGTAACTGAATGGAGGATGACTTAGAGTGAGGAGAGCCTTGAACCAGGCAGACCCACCTACAGGCTATTACAATAATACAGACATGAGGTGATGAGATCCTTCACTAGAGTTGTGGTAATGTCAGAGGAGAGAAAGGGTCATGTTTGAGAAAGATTACAAGGGTGAAATAAACAGTCTTTGGAAGCAGATTGGATATGGGAGGTGAGTAAAAGGAGTGCAGGATGTACAAGCAGTTTTTAAAGTGCTTACTCAGTGGTTTTAAATGCCAGACACTACGCCAAACACCAGGGATACAGACAGTCAAATATATGGTCCCTGACCTGAAGGAGCTCACAGTCAGTTTGGGAAGACCACATGCACATTCCCTGTGTTTGTAGAATAGGGAATTGGAAGTCTGTTCATGAAGAATATATTCCTTCTAGGAGCCAGCAGTGAGTGCCTTTGAACTTAGAAGCACATGAAAGTTACATGTACTCACCCCAAAGTCCTGAACCCATGTCAGACTAGAGATCTGCAGGCAGACTTTCCTAGCAAGAATTGGCTGTATTTTGGGTATTGATAGAGTTCCCGCAAAATCACATAGCAGATAAAAATATTTGCGTGACCACTCAGCATGAAAGGAGACCTTATGGGCACTATTCTTAAACTGAAACCCTCTATATACTTCTGGGAGGTTTTTAAGTTCCTAGGTAGCGCACCACTGGAATTTGCTTTTAAACCATGTCCTTTGACTTTAAATCTAGTACTCTTTCCACTGTGTTATGTCTGTCAATTACTTTGCATAGTCTCCATTTTCTGTAAGGTAGAGTAAAAGCTCTCCCACACCTTAAAAAAAAAATGGAGCACAAAGTCAGTGTCCTTTACTGCCCACTATCATAGCTGAGGGCAGCTGGGTAGGGCAATAGATAAGAGGGCTAGTCTTGGAGACAAGAAGACTTCTCTTCATGAGTTCAAATCTGGCCTCAGACACAGTAAGTGTCTGAACCTGGGTAAGTCACTTAACTATTCGCCTCCTGCTCCTCATTTGTAAAATGGGCTGGAAAAGGAAATAGCAAGGCATTCCAGTGTCTTTGCCAGGAAAACCCCAAATGGGGTCACAAAGAGTCTGGTATGACTGAAAAAAACTGAACAATATCATAGCTTGAACTCTCCTGATATTCTCCAACCGAGGGGTTCTGAATGTGATCTTCTTTCATCCATAGAAATGCCATGATTTCCCCAGAATTCCCTTCCTCTCACTAAAAGCCTTGATACCAGGATTCTCAAATTTGGAGTTACTAAAGGGACATTCCTGAGGCTAGTGGTACACAGAAGCTCTGTTTTGTCTTTGGGAGACTGGCTTCAATAATTCTAAAAATCTGGATTACAGAAATCCAGTAAATCAGAACTCAAGACCTACTACCATTTGTGTCCCACCTCCACAGCTGCCATTTTTCTAGTTGAGAAAGTATACAAGTGGTCCCTCTCATCCCTCCAGTGTAAAAGCAGGAACTGGGAACTCAGTGTACAGGACCTCTTTTTTCAGGTTTTGTGGTTTGATTTTGTACCAAGGCAGTCACTAATGTTGGTGCCATGAGGCACAATTGTCAAACATCAACTCTGCCCCATCACTCCCCACCAAAACACACAACAATGTCCACTCTTTGCACTTTTAGTTCCATTATTCTCTGGCTTCTCTGAAAAGGACAAAAAAGAAAGGACAGAAAAAGAGGCAAATCTACAATTAATTCTACCTTTTATAAAGAGGAGCACAAAGAAGTAGGTCCAATCCACAATAGCTAAACCAAACAAACCCTTCATCCACATAGCAAATGCTTAGTAAATGATTTCTGACTGATTGATTGGTACTCACTAGAAGTTCTTACTCTTTTCTGTGAGGTTATCCATCCTTACCTCCACAGAGATACATAGTCAAAGGCCAAAACAAAGACCCACATCCCCCAAACCTTATCATATTAATCAAAAAACTCCCCTGTTCATCTCCCTATACATGATTTTCCAAATTACTGCCTTTTGTGGGTGTGATGACAGCTAGGAAGTGAGGGGATGTCTACTTAGACATGAGGAAAAGCACCTGGGGGAATAAATTTGTTTGAATGGTTCTCTCTTCCTTCCCACTCCCACCCTTTAGTGCCCCTGCTGAGATTCTTCCTTCCTTCTCCACCCCCAGGAGCTGCCTATCATATTCTCAGCAAGCTGTCAATGTGATCCCCATGTGAGCTATTAAAATGTTACATTGGGTGATGTTAGAGAGAAGAGAGAGCACAGAACTGGGAGCCAGGAGACCTGTGTTCTAGTTCCATCTTTGCATTTGTCTAGCTGTGTGACCTTGGGCAATTCATGTCACCTCTGTGAGCCTTAGTTACCTTATATCTAAAATGAGTGGGTTGGGCCAGATCATTTCTCTGAGGTGTACTCCAAATTTAAATCCTGTGATTCTGTGATAACAACTTAAAGAGTTACCCTTCCCACATATATTTGCTTTGTAATTTTCTGGGGTGTCTGAAAGCTTTTGAGATCTAATGCAGTGTTTCTGAAATTGTGGCATTTCAGGCATCATGACAAGAAAGGGAGGGAAATATATTGGGGTCAGGACTCTTCCAAATGTCCATGAAATCACACAAAAGAGTTGGGTACCTATTCTGCCTGATGACAAGGCTGATTGTTCTTGAAATATAAATATTAATGCACTTCACTAAAATAAAAAAAAGAAGTATAAATCTTGTCTACCCTTTGTTCTCACTTCCCTTTTACTAAAGAGAAAGATACTCTCCACAAATCTCCATCATATCAGTCACTCCATCAAGCTAGAAAATGTGTTAATCTTCTACTATGTGCCAAGCACTGTGCAAGGCAGAGGACATAAAAAGGCAAAAGTGACTTGATATGTGAAGGGAGAGTAAGTGTGTAGTCAAGTATAATGCTAAGATTTAGAAGTAAATAACTAGAAGGATGTAGGTACACTAAAAATCAACAGGATAAGTAGAGTAGAAGACTACTGGGGAAACACAATGAATTCTGCTTAGGACATGTTGAGCTTGAGATACCTACAGCTAACTGGTCTAAAATGATCAATAGGAAGTTTGGGATATGAAACTATAGTTCAGGAGAAATATTAGGGAGTTATCTACACAGAGGCTATAACTAAACACATGGCAGCTGAAGAATTCATCAAATGAAAGAATACATAGAAAGAATTGCACTAGCAGAGTCTTGGGGAACTCTCACAGGCAGCAGGGATGATAGGGATGATAATCCAAGAAAAGAGAGTAAGGAGCGAACAATTTAAAGAAGAATTAAGAGTTCTGTCATAACCCAGAGAAAGAGAGAGAAAGTATCCATAGAGAGAGAATGGCCAAAGGTATCAATGGTTGCATAGAGCTCAAGAAGGATGAGGACTGAGTTAAGAGCCTTACAAGAGATCTTTGGTAAGTTTGAAGACAGAAATTTCAACTGAATGAGGCATCAAGGAGGAAGGGAAGAGGACTTTGAAGGAAGGTGATGTCTTCCATTGAAAAAGGTAAACAGAACAGGGCAGAGAGAGATGTAATCCCATCTCATTCTTTCTTGCTTAACTTCTGCTACTCAAAACTTTGCCACCAAAAAAAAAGTGGGGAGGGGAGATGTAGGGGTTGTAGTAGGGAGATGTAATGGGTAGGGGCATACTCACCAGCCATTGCTCAGAGCCCATGATAGTGGGGAGAGAGGATATGGCAGAGGCAGTGTGTGTTTGTGTGTGTGTGTGTGTGTGTGTGTGTGTGTGTGTGTGTGTGTGTGAATTGTCCTGTGCAGTAGCTCTGGGTGCTTGGGTCAGGTTTATTTACAGTGACCATGGGTAGCTGATGATATGGTACAGTAAGGCCACTTCTGGGAGTAGGTGAGTGTTGAAGGGGATGGTGAAGCTGTGTTGGAAATAAGCTTATAATTGGCTGTAAGAGTAGGGTCATATTCTGTGACTTGTTGATCACCTACCCCTTGTGGTCAAGCCATGACCCCCTTAGGTTCATTCTATTGTCCCCTCTACTAAAGAGGAAATCATAAGTCCCCAATTTTGAAAACCACTGGGCTAGAGGAGGATGTAAGAAAGTCATACTGGAATTGTTGGCTGATGTGGAAGGTAGTCAGGATAAAAGGCAGGAATACTGGGAATGAGAACCAAAGTTGAATGTTCAGTAAAGGAACAGGCAAGGAAACTGGACAGCTCAGTGATAACATTATGGCTATTGTTCTGAAGAAGGTTTCTACCTGATTTCAAGCTTTTTTTTCTGTAGCTTGACCTGGATGACCCTCATAAGGTGGAACTCTTGGAACTGAAATGTCCTTCTCATGGTTAGTATAGGTTCTTTGCTTGAAGAAGTGAACTATGCTCATTTGAGCCTGATTGGTAAATATCTATTTAAAATGGCATGACCTTGTCCTCTGTACTGATATGGACATTGATCTTCTAGACTTCTAGGGCTTCCTCATTGTCAGACCTTAGAAATGTAATTCTTGGTAAAGGACAGATTAATATAGGCAAGCTAGAATTGATATCATCTTCTTCCTGAGATTTCTCATTAATTCATTCAGCAAGCATTTATTAATTACCTGCTATGTGCCTAACCTGTGCTAGAGCATTCTGAGCTCATATTGGTCTGATCAGCCACAGTCAGACACACTGTACCTTGACTCCAACACAGTGATGCCATTTTGGTCCTCTTCAGAAATGAAGGACATCGCTCAACCAACTAGCTATGTGCCAAAGCACTCTGCTAGACACAAGGGATATGGAAACAAACAAATAAATAAAAGAGTCCCTGATCTCCAGTTACTTGAACCTTGGGCTTCTTAATGTTCCTCAGTAGATATAGAAGCCTGAATAGGAATTGGATTCTAAACAATTTATTGAGAGCCCACTATTTTCCAGGCACTGTTTCAAAGCTAGGGATACAATTAACTAAAAGAAAGACAGTCCCTGCCTTTTAGGAACTTAACATGTAATGGGGGGGGTGATGCATAAAAGGAAGCAGGAAATCAGGTGAGGAGGACACACCAAGGGGTATCCAGAATGGAGACATCTTATTTAATGAAGCTGAAATGAGGCAGAAAAGTAGATGCTGAGTGGCCAGAATCAAAGTCCTGCTATAAAGGAAGTATTGGGAGGAGTTTGGTGCTCCACCCTCTAGCCCTCCAACCAGAGAGGGAAGAAGGCTGAAGGATGGGGGAATGTTGAGGCGGGTGTTAATCAAGGCTTGAATTAGCAGCATAGTGAGGAGACTAGAGGGGATGAGCTTAACCTATGAAGGGCATCTTTTTTTTTCCCCATGGAGTTGAAACTAGGCAGAGTAGCAGATACAGAGTGGAGTGATACTCCACTGACAGATTTCTTGGCAGGGTCCTGGACAAATGAAAACACTTCATTTGGAAATCTTTATAGTTTAAAGAAATACATACTTTAATGTCCATCAATGAAGTTTCCCCCAGATCTGGAGAAAGGAAAAAAAAAAGAAGGAATGAGGGAAGGAAGGAAGGAAGGAAGGAAGGAAGGAAAGAAGGAAGGAAAGAAGAAAGGAAGGAAGGAAATAAAGAAGCAAGGGAAAAAAGAAAAAGGAAGGAGAAAAGGAAAAATAAAAAAAATGTAGAAATAAGAGAAAAATTATACTTACTGAGTATAGTAGAAGGATTTGTGAAACTGTGTGCCCAAAACAATCCTCAAAGGGACAACTTCACTAGGTTACATGATGCAAGCGAAGGGGTGCTGGACTTAGAGTAAATCAGCCCTCAATCTTCTGCCTTAAAAGGTAAAATCTCTTCATAATGGGATCAAATGAACTTTTGGAGAACACCTATAAAAGCAGGTGTTTCAAAACAGCCAGGATGCTGGTGCATGTTATCAAGAAAATTAGCCAGAGAGAGACTTTCCATTTATTGACTTTGAAATAACTTTAAATCATCTACAGTAGCATCTATGGAACATTCATTGTACAACAAAAACCATACAAAGTGTTAGAATGAGAACAATAAGAACCAGAAGGCAATTCCTATCCTTCAGAATAGTTTAAAGGAAAACAGACAAAGCTTATAAGAGAAAGTCCTAGAAAGAGTGACAAAGAAACATAAACAATGGCAAAAGTATATAAGAGTCTGATGTGCAGTCCCCCAAACTGGAGCAGCCTTTTGGCACAGGTGAAACTTGGGACTTCTTTATGAAATGGCAGAATGTGTTTCAGAATGCTTCTCTCAAACAGACTCTGCTTGGTGGTGGTGGTGGAGGTGGGGTGGATTGAGGAGGAGTCTCCTAATACTAGAAAAAAGGGGCTTCTACCTATGGGTAGAATCATGGTGTTGGGAACACACACTTATGTAGAAACCAATACCTGCCAGCGATTCAGAGAAGAGTTCTGAGAATCACAGACTTAACACATTTCATTTTCTCTAAATATTAACTTTCACAACCACATGCTCCCTGCAGTGTGAATATGTCTTCTTGAGATGAGTGTGGGGTTGGCCTCTGTCATTATCTTTCTCACCTTCATTGCCAATGGAGTGACTGCTTGGGGAGATCTGGCCCTGGTGCTGTACAGTTTGAGGTCACCCAGGAATGTGTTAGCTGAACATTAAGTTATATCTAGCTGATAACAAGATGGATTTAGAAAGTGATGAGGGATGACAGAGTACACATGTACATTAAAGCAGATGACAGGAAATTGAAAACATGACTGTAACTTATTAAACATTGATTTTCCAGACATTTCCTGATATTGTTTGACAAAAACAAACGTTAACAGGAACAGAAATGATAAAGTTGGAAAGGTGGGTATACTAACTGGTCAGAGTAGAGGGCTGATAATGTTGACCCAGAGGTTATCATTGAAGACTAGGCTAAAATTGTTGAATAGAAGAGGAAAGGACAAATGGAAATTATGTCCATGGAGAGGGCATATAAAAAAGATGGACAGGTATTCAGAAGGAATTTGGCAAATTATCTGGAAGATGTCCTTAGCATGGTACAGAAGAAGAAATATCATATGGGAAGTCAGAGGACACACGTTCAGATACCAGGACTATCCCTTACTAGCTGTGTGACTTTGGTTGTTATTTAATTTCTTTGGTCTTCAGCTGTCTCATTTAGATGGTAAGGGAATTCAGACTAGATTACTTTTGAGGAACCTTCTAGGTCTAAATCTAGTATTTTTTCAATTAGTTGTTCAAGATTTGCTAGCTGATTATAATTAATTTTCAACTTTTCTATGCCTCTGTTTTTAATCTATGGCATATTCATAGTGAGAACACCTAGACTTTTTATAGTACATCACAGTTTACAAAATGGTCTCACAAATATTTTCTCATTTACTCCTAACAAATATTGTGAGACAAGTAAGGGAGGCATTATTATTCCCATTTTATAGAGGAAAAGACTGAAGTTTACCTTGTTCTAAAAATCACACGGCTAGACCACGACTAGAACTCAGGTTCTATACCTTTAAGGCCAGTGGTCATTCTACTACCCCACACTACCTGCCTAGAATGACATATCAGGAATGGGTACAGAGGTATAGACAAGAGTTACTAAAGGAAGAAAAGGCGTGAGTGTGGGTCTTCATTCACACTATTGCTGGTGTTACCCAAATAAACCGAGACATGTATCAAAATAATAATGAGCATGGAAGTTGTTACTTCAGTTAGCATTTATATAGCTCTTTAATATTTAGAAAGCAATTTAGATATGTATTTAGTTTTTGATCCTAAGAATGGCCTTGGTAGGTGGCTATTCCCATTTTATAGATGAAGCAATTGAGGCTGAGAAAGTTTGCCCAACGCAACATGGCTAATAAGTATCTAAGGCAGTATTTGAATTTAGGTCTTCCTGACTCAAAGACCAAAGCTGTATTTATTATATCATCTAACTCCTTATGATATACCAAAGAATGAAAGTGGACATAAATACACAAGCATACATGTGTACACTTATACATGCACACACATTTTATATGCGCTTTTACATAAATACAGACTTAGGTACATATATTAAAGTATGCACATATGGGTTTACCTGCCCCCTATTGGTGACAATGCTATTGATCCTTCCAGCACTTAGCACAGTGTTTGGCACAAAGTAAGCACTTAATAATTGTTGATTGATATCTCTTGCACCTCTCCCTTCCCACTGCCACAACCTCCCATCAGGCCATGACCATTCCAATAACCATTTAATTCACCTTTCTGTCTTTCTTTAGCCCCTGCTCTTTGCTGCTACATCTACTCTGAACCCTGCGGCCAGATTTATATTCTTAGAATACTGCTTTAATGATGTCAGTTCTTTTGTTACGGCAGTCCTGTGAGCAAAACCCGTGTTGGCTCCCCATTGCCAACAGAACAAAGGTCAAACTTCTTAACCTGATAGTCAAAGCCCTTCACAGCTTATTGCTACTCCCCACATATTTTTACTTTAGACAACTGCTCTACATGTATTTTCTTCTCTAGTGAGACTAGTTTCCTCACCATTTGCTCAATGTGCTTTGCACAGGCCCAGCTGCATGTCAGTATACAATGACAACCAATTACCTCTCCTCTCTTTGCTGCATATATAGGTGAATACACATATATGTGTATATACAAGTACGTGTGCATTATTCATCCTTTAAGGTTCAACTTAAGTTTTCCTCCTCTAAATTCTTCATCATCACAGGCAAAAATGATCCTTCCTTTTTTTCTCAACGGCATTTATTCTCTATACCTCTCATTTGAAACTTAGTGTATCCTATCAAATTCATAGAACAACAGAAGTTTGGAAGTAGAGCACACAAAGAGATCATAGGATAAAATCCCTTGATTTTACATATTAGGAAAATAGGTCCAGACAGTGCCATAGCATGTGCAACCTAGATAATGGTATAGTTTGGAGCAGAAGCCATTTTCCTGGTTCCTAGTTTACTACTCTTTCCATGACACCATGTGTTGCCTCTTCTTCTCTTTTATCAGTGTGGTTATTGTTATTTTGTATGGGTATATATTTTGCTTCTTTGTACAGATTCCAGAAAGACAGCGGCTTTGCCTTATGCTTTTTTTGGCGTTTTCTCTCAGAGCTCATCCCAGCACTTCGCCCATTGTATGTATGCCATAAATATTTGTTGATTGACTAGAGTTTTACAAATCAATAGGTTATATCAAATTTATCTCATAATCTCCCAATATTCTATGTTTTATCTTATTCATCTTTTGAATATGGTAATGGGAAAAGTAGGGCTTTGCAATCTGCTTTCCTCATAGCTTAATTACTTCAGCTACAGAAATGTATTTTCAAAGCCCTGGATGTTTTGGCTATCACCCAGTTTGGTAGAGGGGTGAGAGAGTGGAAAGCAGAAATAGCATCTTCAATAAAAATCTTGGAAAAACACTTAAAATGCATTTCCTGTACCATCCCCAGTATTTTAAACACCAGTAAATTATTTCATCTCTTCACAACTCCCTTCCTTTTTTTCACCAACTAGTAAGAGCACTCACTTGGAGCTATTTCTCTATGAGGAGTAAGTGTGATTGGTAGAAAAGGAGGAGAACTGCACATGAAGGGAAAATACCTAAGCATCCAGGCTTTGAGTGCCAGCTCTTCCATTTGAGGCCTGATTGGGTAATCTTGGATATTTTCCTCACCTATGACATTGGAGCAAATATAGGAATTCAGAGTTGGAAGGAAGTTCAGTGTTCATCACTCATGAAATCTATACCTAGAAAATGATTCTTTCTCTAGAATTCCTGAGATGTGCTTGTCCAACATTTACTCCAAGGCCTCCAGTTAAGGGATACTCATTTGCTCCCCAGGTAACATATTCTACTTTTTAATGGCCATAATCATGATGAAGGCATTTTTACCCCCTTCCATCAAGCCTAGATTTGTTTCTCTATAGCTTACATGCATTACTTCTAATTCTTCCCTCTGAGGCCAAGAAGTTTAATGCCTTTTCTACATGAAAGCCCATCAATTACTTGAAGGCAGTTCTTATTTCTCTCTCCAGACTTTGGGAGACAGACAAAACCTCCGTAATTCCTTGATGAGATCCTCATACTGCATATACTTAAAGCTTTTCCCATTCTGATTCCTTTTCACTAGATACCACCTAGCTTATCAATATCTTTCCTAATATATCTCTCCAGAAATGAGCTTAGTACTCTGGATGTAGTCTAATCATAGCAAAGTATCTAATCATAGCAAGTTTCACCTGAAACTATTCCAGAAAACCATGATTCTCTTAATAAATTGTGGAAGCAGCTAGGTGATAGAGCAGACAGAATGATGGACCTAGAGACATGAATTTGAATTCAGCCCCACACATTTGCTAGCTCTACCATCCTGGGCCATTCATTTAACCTCTGTGTGCATCAGTTTTCTCATGTACAAAATGGAGATAATCAAACTACTCCCTTCCAGGGCTGTTGTGAGGGTAACATGAGAGAATATTTGTAAAGTGATTTATAAACAAAGTTCTATATCTATATGCATCTTAGTAGTTGTTGATAAGGAAGCCCAAGATCACATTAGCTTTTCTTGTTTGCCTTTATGACATTGCTGCTTTATATAGAGATTAGAGTCTGCTAAAACACCAACTCTTTTTTCATTTGAATTGCTATCCTCTCATCTTGTAGTTCTGGAATTGACTTTTTGCACCCTGTTATAAGGTATTTATGCCTAATGAATTAATGTTTTTACTTTTGGTATAATGGTCTAGTAGTCTATCATGACTTTTTTGGATCCTAACTCTTAAATCTCATGTTCAAGCTCTCTCTTCCATCTTGAAGTTATCTGCAAATTTGATTAGAAATCCATGTATGTCTTTATTCCAAGTATTACTAAAAATTTAACTTCAAGATAGCAAGTATGGGGGTTCTCTACTAGGGATAATGCAACAAGTTGATAACAAATCATCAGTACTACTATAATCCTTTCCCCAAAGCCCATTGGTATGAGACTCCCCTCTTATTGGTAGAGACAAATGCCCTGCTCTTTGTGAAGGAAGCAGGGCAGGTCACTTTTGGGAGCTGATCATCAAGCTTTAAGTCTTCTTCAAATGTTAAGTCACTTCCTGTGCTTCTGGCTTTAAGAAGGAATGTGGAGGAGATCAATTACATTTGAGATTGATGCAGGAATAAATTCTGGGAAAATATGAGAGGAACTGGCAGTCTCCATTATGTCCTCATTCCTAGCTTGTTACCCTACTGACTTTTCCTTTGGGTGATCCAGGGCTGTCTCTCTTTTCTTTTTAGGGGTGGAGGAAGGCAAGGCAATTGGGGCTAAGTGACTTGCCCAAGGCCAAACAGCTAGTAAGTATGTCAAGTGTCCGAGGCCAAATTTGAACTCAGGTCCTCCTGACTCCAGGATTGGTGCTCTATTCACTGCACCACCTAGCTACCCCTTTGGACTGTCTCTCTTGAATGAGCTGAGTTACTTCAGTCCCAAAGGGACAGCTCCTTCACTCTTTATTATCTCCTACATATGCCTTCTGTTAACTTCTGTTTTGCTACTGATTTAGGTAAATGAATTTCTTTGCTATGATCTTTGTGTGTTCATTGTGGAACTCGTGTTTGGTGGGAAAAGGGTCAAGCCTTGGATATAGAACTTGGGGTCCTCATTCTTCCCCCAAATGACAAGGTGATCATCAGTTAGTTTGAACCCCATTATAGCCTCTAGATGAACAATATTTTAGGTAGCAAATGGACATAATATCAGCCTAGAACCCCTTTCTCTGAGGAGAACAAAGTGGCCTCTAACCCCAACCTCTGCTTCCTCTTCTGACAAGATGAATACCTACTCTAGAGAAAAGTGAGGGGGAAGAAGCATCACCTAGAGATTTATATTCTCCCTCCCTCTGAGTCAAACAATGACAGCCCTCACCACACATTGGCCTCTGTATAGAAGGTTCTTTCTCTGCACTATTCTTTGGGTTCCATCATTCAACCAGTTTAAAAACCATCTAACTAGACCATTTTTAGGCATATAATAACTAATGATAATAGATAACATTTGTATAGCACCTGCTTTGTTCTAGCTGCTTCTAAAAACTTTACAGATATCTCATTTGATCTTTACAACAGCCCTGGGAAGTAGGTGCTATTATTATCCCAGTTTTATATTTGAAGAAACTTAAGGTAGGTGACTTCTCCAGGGTCACATAGCTAGTGTCTAAGGCTACATTTGATTTGTCTTCCTGACTCCAGAATGAGCACTGTGCTTTGCACCAACTGATTCTAAACAGGTAGATAAAAAGCACTAGACTTTGAATTTGGGACACCTGAGTTTGAATCCCACCTCCATCATTTACTATTTGTGTGACCCTAAACAAGTTACTGAAACTCTCAAGATTAGTTTCCTCATTTGCTAAATGAGGATAATAATGGTAGGGTTGTTGTGAGGACCAAATGAATAGCATATGTAAAGTGTTTTCCAAACCATAAAGCATTATATAATATTGCTATTATTACTTGGCCCATCTCTCTCCATTTATTCCACATGAACAGCATAAAATACCTTGTCAAATTTATTTGAAAATATCTACATAAGTTATACCAAAGCATTTCCCTGTTAGCTAGTTACTTAGTAATTAAAGGAAGTTAGTTTAGTAAAAACAGTTTTAATGAAGCCGTACTTGTGATCACAAGATTGCCATATATTTTTTTTTCAGCTGTCAATTAGTCACATTCTTATCTTTCCCATAAAATCCAAGTCAAGATCTCTGGCCTATAATATTCAGATTCTATTTCCTTCTTGATTCATAGTAGGTACTTGATAAATGCTTGTTGACTGACTGAATGACTGACTGCATTACTGATGGGTTCTTCCCCTTTTTTAAAAATCAGAACATTTACCTTTCTCAAGTACTGGATCACATCTCCCATTCTTTACAATCTTTCAAAGACACTAACAGCGTCTCAACAATCACATCTGCCAGTTCTTTCCATACATAAGGATGTAGTTCATCTGGGCCAGGAGACTTGAACTCATCAAGGGCAGCCAGGTGCTTTCTTACTATCTCCTTATTTATCTTTCATGTCAAATCCCCATTAGCCATTTTCCCCCACTGTCCTTTACAGTCCAAAAATCATTCCTCCTTTCAGAGTTAAAAAATAGAGCAAAATAGGAATTGGGCAGCTCTGTCTTCTCTCTGTAATCAGTTACTGTAGTTCCATATACCCCAAGCAATAATCTTAGCTCTTCCTTGATCCTTGACTCTCTCTTTATAATTGTCCTTAGCTTTTCTCAGCAGTCTTAACTCATTCTCAAGGTTAACAGCCCTGATTCCATTCTTTAAAGTACCATGCTATGCTTCTTTTATATTCATCTTCTGTTACCTGCTCTTGCTTCCATCTTTTCTGTATGTCTTTTTAAACTATTATTAAGGGCAAATGGGAGAAAAGAATGAAGGAATAGAAGAAAGGAAGAAAGAAAGGAAGGAAGGAATAAAGGAAGGAAAGAAAGAGAGAAAGAAAGAAGGAAAGAAGAGAAGGAAGGAAAGAAAGAAGGAAGGAAGGAAGGGGGGAAGGAAGGAAGAGAGAAAAAGAGAAAATGAGAGAGGGTAGAAGGAAGGAAGGGAGGGAGGAAGGGAAAGAGAAAGGGAGAATGAATTTTAATGTCTCAGAATTGGAGAAAAGTTGAAAAAAAATTGTTTCCCTCCCTTTTTGCAGGTCATATTTGGCTAAAACACTGGTTAATTTTGCTGGACTTTTTTTTTAAACTAAAGGAGATGGTTCACTGCATAGGGAAAGAAGTAATCTTAGTTTATATTTGGACATAAGGTACCCAAATACAAAGTGAGGAAGAAAAATATTAAGAAAAATTAAAAATATAGTAAAATCTGTGTTAATGAGTCAGCCAAGTGACACAGCGGTTAAAGCTCTGTGCCTGTAGTCAGGAAGCCCTGTGTTCAAACTGGCCTCAGACACTTTCTATTGTGTGCCTCTGGGCAAGTCACTTAATGCATACTGTATCTTTCCTCAATTGTAACAAGGAGCTGATAACAGAACTTACCTAATAAGAATGTTGTGAAGATTACATAAGGTAACCTTTGTGAAGCCTATAGCACAATACCTGACGTGTAGTAGGTACTATATACACACTCATTCCTTTACTCTTCTCCTTCCCTGTGTACCCACTTTGATCTTTTTATTTTCTTCACCAGGGTTATTTCTTTTTGTGTTTTCTGAATCCTATACTTGCATGTTTCTCATGCTTCCTAAGCTGTCTTCCCCTTTAGAATTGTAGTCCCCAAGAACATCTACACACTTCCTCTAAACCTCTGAAACCTTCCAGCATCTATGTTGTGTGTCAGATGATGCTTTGTTTTGCTCTCCCCTAATGCAAACTCTAAGATGGAGTAGGTGCTTCCTTCTCAGCTTCCCACCACTTTCACCACAGGAACAAATTCTTCCCTTTTATTGTGAGTCAGATGCAAGGTAACATTACCTCTTATTGGCTCCTCCAACATTTGAAGGTTGACATTATAATTCAGGAAAGTTAAGAGAGTGTTAGGGGTGGCTAGGTGGCGCAGTGAGTAGAGCATTGGCCCTGGAGTCAGAAGGACCTGAATTCGGATCCGACCTCAGACACTTAATGCACAAACAAACAAGAACCTAGCCATGTGGCCTTGGGCAAGTTACTTAACCCCAATTGCCCTCCAAAAAAGTAAAAAGAGAGTTCCAGCAAGAATTGGGATAATTGAAATGTCCCATCATTATGATATCATGCCTCAGTGCCAGTTTTTAATCTACGTCCCAAATTTCTCTCTTTTTTTCCTTACGTGGTCTGAGGTATACTCTAAAGGCAACATCCATTCTGTTTTCTACCTCTAATCACCAGAATGTTATGTGTCATTGCCATTCTCTCCTTCTCTCTCTCCATATATGTGTGCATGTGTGTATATGTATAGATGTATCATATATGTATACGATTTCTTTTTAAAGACACACACAGTGTGACTAGGTTGCATCTTCTTTTGCATATTCTCTTTTATTTCCAGGAACGTCTTTTAAGAGGTCTTTTCTCTGAAATGCATTGGCTTACAACTAGCCTGAACAAGTCATTTAACTTCTCATGCAATTTATAGCCATAGTTTTAGAGAAGTAGCCAGTCTCCAATGATTGAGGGAATTTTCTCATCAAAAATTTCCATATGGCAGTGAAATCACAGGTCTAGTTCCTACCCCAAAGCCATGTCTCTGACATGACACTCATTTAAACAATTTCCAATGATACCTGTGATGTGGAAAGCATTGCCTTTTGTTAGGCTCTCTAGTTCACCTTGCTTTGTTATCCATATTTTTGTAATTTCTGTGTAGACATAAAGACCTATGGGCTTTATTACTGATCTTTTCTTAGCTTTTATATTCTATACACACCTGGGCTTTTCCAACTGCTATCTTCTTCTATGTGATAGTTACTCTTTGTGGTATTTGCTTGCTGGGTCTCCATTAGCAGTTTTCTTTTCACTACTTTTGTTTTTAGTTAGAAAATTTTATGATAAAGTTTTCAAGACTTGAGACAAATCCATTCTTACCTGAGTTTGTTAGGCAAATTCCATTCCAGTCTAGGGCCTGTCATTCCTATATTTCAAGTCCAGAAATCCAAATTTCATTTTTGAATGCAAGAGCATCAGCCACCTGTTCACTTCTTCAAATCTATTTCCCCCCCTAATTGCAACCTTTGTCTTCAATAGAGAGAAATAATGAAAATAATCCCAGTGGTCTTGTGTCCTTCAGTTTCTTGAACCTAATTTTTCAGTTACTGGTCACATTTTACAGGTTCATTCCGGGAAGAGATCATTTATGCCCGTGAGAGTCAATAATCATATTTGTGCTACTTGCCTTGAAGTAAGATCAATTGAAGATCAACTCAGATAATATCTATAAAAATTATTTATATTTTGTAGAATGTTATACAAAATATATGCTCATTAATTAGGGTATGTCTAACCAAGTTGTGATGTGTAAATCCAATGAAATATTATTGTGCTACAGAAAAAAATGAACTTGATGAATACAGATGATCATGGGAAGATACATGAAGTGATACAAAGTGAAGTAGAACTAGGAATACAATATACACGATTACTAAAGGAGTGTAGGTGGAAAGAATACCAGAAAAACAGCAAAGAAAAAGTAAATACTATATTTTTATTATGGCCAAACTTGACCCCAAAGAAGAGAGAGAATTGATCTCCACATCTTTATTTTTTAAAGCAATTGGGGTTAAGTAACTTGCTCAAGGTCACATGGCCAGTCATTATTTGTGTGTGTGTGTGCTCATTTTCTGAGGCTGGATTCGATCCTGGGTCATCCCAACTCCAAGGACACTGCTCTTACTCACTGTGCCACCTAGCCACCCCCATCTCCACATCTTATAAAAGTGTGGCACTATAGGCATGAAGCTCTGCATCAATTCTCAAGCTTTTGTGATATGCTGGTTGGTTTTGCTGAAGTTCCCCCTCTCCTTTCCCCCATCTTACTATTTGATATAAGACTTTCCTTTCTGGGAAGGAGAGAGATATAATGAAAAATATTAAGTGTCAGATATAAAAACAAAAGTAATAAATTGCACTTGAAGTGTTCTGTAAATGTAAGCTGCTATTATTTGTGAGAGGCAGTGTGGTATAGTAGATAGAAAACTTGCCTTAAAGCTCAGAAGACCTAAGTTCAAGCTCTACTTATAATATATACTTAAATATGACCTTGGGAAAGTCCCCTAATCCCTCAATGTTCTAGAAAAAGTTCTAAGACTTTAAGCTGCAAAGGAAATGCAAATCTCTATTTGTAGAGGGAGTTTCTTCTCCAAGAAAATAATACCAATAAAATCAAGTGTCTAGTCCCTTTCCATATTATTTGTATTGTAACTTCCCATTTATCAAACACATTCTGATATCTAACGGTTTAAACATCCCCCTCTGATGCCTCATCATTGTCTGGAAGTAATGAGGTGTTCTCAAAGACCATACAAGTGGAATTTAAGCCCTGGTCAGATCTACTGGTCCAGAATGGCTTTGAGTACAAGCCCAGTGGTAGCCTATCATCTAATGATGAACCTGGTTAGGTCTGAGGAAGCTAATCCCTAGGAGATTGTCCCTAGGTGATGTGAGCTGTCAGCCAGTTCAGTTCATGAATTCATCAGTCAAGCATAGAAGACCTATGTCCATAATAATAACAAAATTGTATATCTTCCAAAATATTGAGATATATTTATAGCATAGGGTCCAACATAAAGGAGATTTGACTCATGGTAAATAATTCCCTTTGTTTCAAAATAAAGGCTACATGTTCAATTTCTTTTTTTCTGCTTTTTTTTTTTGGAGGGCAATTGGGGTTAAGTAACTTGCCCAAGGTCACACAGCTAGGTTTTTTGGTGTGTGTTAAGTGTCTGAGGCTGGATCCGAACTCAGGTCCTTCTGACTCCAGGGCCAGAGCTCTACTCACTGCGCCACCTAGCCGCCCCTCATGTTCAATTTCTTATATTGCTATGAATTAATTTCTTATAGTATTTTATAATACACATAATCTCAGTTGAGCTTCCCAGCAACCTTATGAGATAAATTTAGTAAGTATATTAAAAATAATAACTATATTATTATTCCTACTTAACTGTTGAGGAAACTGAAGATAGAGAATGTAATCTGTCCCAAGTCATTCATGTCTAAAGTAGTGCGTTTGACATAAGAACTCTAATCTGTTTCCTGGTGCAGTTTTTTTTTCACTACCCTACAGATTTCTGCCAGTGAGGTCCAACTTAGTTGTGCAGTGCAGCTAAAGGGTCACTGCTGCCAAGGAAGCATATTGAGAAGGCTGCACTGACTGTTCTGGTCACATTAGGTTCTGCTGTTCATGGATGAAAATTGCCAGAATCACCTTCTTTCATCAAGATACTCATTTTACAGAAATGAAATTTAATGTGATGAAATTCCATACAGCCCATGGTTAGGGAATAGGAAATGAAATGAATTTTTTCCTGGGTTGCATAAAACAGACTGATCTAATTCCTATGGTCACCACAGGAAAATGTCAATTCCAATACATTGAAACCCTTAATTAATAGGAAGCTTTTAGGATACTGAAGTAAGTGATAAGAAAATAGAAATAGAGATTCTTTGGAAAAATCAACTTCTAAGGGATTCCCATGCTTCTGACGTATCCATCTCAAACTTCTTTCTCCTTCTCCATCCTTGGTCTTGCACACTAAGAGTTTGTATTTAGAAGAGCTCTCCTGAGACTCACCCCCTCCCTCTGGGATACTCAATCAGAAAAGTAATTTTCTGTTATGTTACTCTACTTAACAAGTCAGGGAGGCAGACTCAGATTTTTAGAAAGCTTTCCAACATTATTAAAACAAAGTTATTTCCTAGATGCTACTCAAGTTAACAAGAAATTCAGCGAACTAGAACTTTCATTCCTAGATAATCTCTGATAACTGCTTTGCTAAAATGGGTACCATCCTACTCTCTTATCTCTCTCATGCTGTAATAAATATATATTCTGCCAGTTACTATACAGTGACTTTGGAAAAGTCACTTAACTTCTTTTGAGTTTTGGTTTCTTCATCTGTAAAATGAGGTGGTTAGATATGATGCCTTCTGAGGTCCTTTACCTGTGTCAACTTATGATGTAGAGTATATGAAGAAGAGATTTAATTCAGAGATGGAAAATGAGGTCCAGAGAGCTTTAGTATTTTTTTCAAGTTCCTACTGTGTTATATAAGTCACCAGGCAAATTCTGAGTCACTCTGATTTAGGCTACATTAAATTAAGAGGTTATTCCATTTGATGGTGCAGATCGTTATCTATCTATCCATCTAATCTATCATCTCTCTCTCTCTCTCTCTCTCTCTCTCTCTCTCTATATATATATATATATATATATCATCTATCTGTCTGTCTGTCTGTCCGCCTGTCCATCCATCTGTCCATCTGTCTATCTATCTATCCATGCCTCCATCTAGCTATCTCATTCTATGTGATATTGAGTCTTTTTCTTCCATAAATACTCAGTAGGTACTGGAGGCCTTTTACTATGGCCTGTAAGATTACAGAACACTTAGTATAGCACTTCAGCTTTACAACTGTTATCACCTACTTCCTATTCATGAGAGGGCCACCATTAAGTCATTGATAGTAATCAGTGGCACAGGGCTAAGCATAGTTTCACTTCATCACAGAACTCACTTCATTAATTCTTTAATCTAGTCATTTAACCAGTTCTGAATCTACCTTACTAAGCTACTATTTAGTCCAGAGGTGACAAACAGGCTGAGGCAACATTTATACAGAACAAAATAAGAATGGAAATGGAAAATATTTAATAAAATAAATAAAACATAGAGGGGCGGCTAGGTGGCGCAAGTAGAGCGTTGGTCCTGGAGTCAGAAGGAGCTGAGTTCAGATCCGACCTCAGACACTTAGCACACATAAACAAAAACCTAGCCATGTGACCTTGGGCAAGTTACTTAACCCCAATTGCCCTCCAAAAAGCAAAAATAAATAAATAAATAAACAAACAAAAAACCAAATAAATAAATAAATAAAACATAGAGTATGTTAATATATGGTTTTCTAAGTCAATATGTGACCACCTTTCTCTTTTAGTTTGATTCCACAAGTTGAAGGGTCCCTGCTAACTTGCAGAAAGGTTTCTAACGAGGATACTCCAGGTAGATTTTTGTCTGGCCCTGTGCTGTATAACATTTTGTCAATTAATTGGATAAGGCATAAATGGCATACTTAATCAAATCCACAGATGCCACAAATCAGGGTGGAACAGCTAACACACACGCACACACACACATACACACAAACACACATACAACAGAGTCAGGATATAAAAAAGATCGACAGGCTTGAGCATTAAGCCAAATCAAATAGGAAAGCTTTCAACAGGAGAAAAGTAAAGACTTACACTTGTATTTAAAAAACAAAACAAAACATCAACTTCCTATGTAGAAGAATGGGAATGTTTTGTTAAATAGCAGTTCATGTGATAAATATCTCACTTTTTAAAAGGAAACATAAGCTCCTTCTGAGCCAGCTCTGTGAGCTAGACCAGCAGTCACAAAAATTATTGTGCTATTAGGCTATATTCAGGGAATATCAGTATCCAGAATAAAAGAGGTAAAAGCTCCTCTCTACTATGCCAAGGTCACACCATCTCTGGAAAATAATATTTAGTTCTTGCCACATTTTAAGAAGCCTATTAATGTACTGAAGAGCATCTGGAAGAGAACAATCAAGATGGTGAATGACCTTAAGATCGTACCAAGTGAGGATCATTTGAAGAAACTGGGTTTATTTAGCCTAAAGAAAAAAAGATGTGGGGCATATATGACATAGTTGTCTTAAGGTATCTTATCATGAGAAAGAAGAATCAGGTTTTATTGTGGATTCAGGAAGAACTAGGACAAACAGTTAAAATATAGGAAGCAGATTTTATCAGGAAAATATTTTTTAACTGTTAAAATTATATAAAAATAAGACAGACTGCCTTAGGAGGTAACACAATTCCCTTCACTAGATGTCTTTAGGTGAAATATTGAAGAGTCACTTATTGAGGAAGTTACAGAGGGGATTATCAATATGGTACTACAGTGGTAGGCAAACAATTGGAAAAATATAAAATAAAAATTTATTAGCATGAGATAAACTTACAATGCTTTACATCTTTAACAAACTTTTAATATAAAATTAGCTCTACTTTTCCTGCAACTTTAGATGATTTAATTTTGGCTTCACAAGATTTTGACAAATATTCTTTATTCTACTTTAAAAACATGACATATCACATTGCTTATTAAGCATACCCCTGACAAACAATCCATTTTTCAAAGTTTTATCTTGATCAGAGCACACAGGCTTCCAATGTAGTTCAACTCAGCCAAATTCCTAAGTCCCTGAAGAATATTTATCTCTATATCTTGGAAAAATTTCTTAAATGTTCATGATATATGGAATAGTTCAAGGTCATATTTCAGTAATAATACATCTACATTTGAGAATTTATCTTATTATGAAGTAATGATGCTTCTCAAAAGTTTCACAGATTTATCTAATTTCATCATTCCCTCAATGGAAATAAGACTTCAAGGTATAGTAATAGTGGTGGTGGTGTTAATAGTAGTAGTAGTAGTAGGAGTATGGTAGTAGTAGTAGCCATAGTAGTTGTCATCATAGTAGTAATACCAATAAGTCCTCATAACTTTGGGGAATATGGATATATTAGTTTGATGAAGATGCTGAAATCATACAGACCTAGGTTTTCCATGGCAACAACTTTCATATAGTCCTGAATGAAAAACTGAACTTCATCAACAAAAATTAACTTTTTTAAAAAGTTTCCAGCTGGTTGGTATTTGAATAATTAGCTTTTTGATGACATTTAAATAAAATTAATAACAATGGTTAATAACTCTCTTTCCCAGATCTTCTCCCTGTTCTTGATAGTTGGAGTAGCACTATATTATTCTATAAAGGAATCAGTTACCTCTTCCTCCACTTGCCAGGTCCCCCTGAAGATCTTTGTTTTCTGAAGATTAATTAGGATGTGTTTCTAAGTTAATTACAGACTAGTTTTGCCACAATTTGTCAGTTTTTAATATCATTTTACATTTTTGACCACACATTCCTTTATGCTTCAGTGTGATAAATCCTTTTTATTGTAGGTCGTCAAAATGCTTGACGTTCCCACACCAAAATCTACCAGTCTGAATATCTCTACCAGTCATTAAGGTGTGTTTTTTAAGGTTGTACATTAGATATAATATAGGTCTTGGAGTAAGTAACAGTTAATTAAAATCCTGCCTTAGGTACTTAATAACTGTATTGTCCTGATCAAATCATATTACCTCTTTTACTCTCAGTTTCCTTATCTGTAAAATGAGGGGACTGTATTTCATGGCCTTGAAGGTCCCTTCTGACTCCAAATCTATGATTCTATTAATTTTGGTATGCTTTTTTGGAGTACAGTAATATCCATTCTAAAAAAAACATAGCAAAGAGCAATGAAATATGTGTATGACATAACAGCTCTCAACTAACAAAGAACTAACTAAAAAAGAGTAAATCAGTTCAATCTAGTTTCATTTGGCTAAACACCAGAGGTTTTGAGTCAACCTCATTTCAGTAGATACACAAGTGCATGACTAAGCTTTTACAAACTTAAGAAAAATAGGAAATGGATCTATAATTTCGTTGGTATAGAGAACTCTCAGGTGAGGAAACTCCCTATATCTGGGAAATCACCTCTGCAGCAGCTTACAGTCTTAGTGAGTTGCCTAGATCTCTGAGAGTTTAAATAATTTGTTTAGGGTCACACAACCAAGTATGTGTTGGAGGAAGGCTTGAAGCTGTCTTCCTAGCTTTGAAGCAAGCCTTCTCTATCTACTATGACACAGTTACCTCACAAAATAATAACATATCAAAATTATTGCTTGTTGTAAGGAATTATCACAGCATTGTATTGAGACTAGATGGTTGCTGAAAGTCCCTTTCAATTCTGAGAATTGCTCTGGTTGCTTTTCTGATCATATATTGTCTGACTGCTATATGGAAAATGAATATTATTATGGGAAGAGTGGAAGACTGGGTTGGAAGGAGGGTGAGACTGCCAGACCACAGTTGCTTTGGACAGTATGACAATAATTTGGTTAGGTGGTGGTGAGGGCATGTTTTAATATAGTAGCTTAGCAGGGGAAATCAAAAAGAAGGGAGTAAAGCAAGACTTTCTGTGGATTAGAATTGGGTGGGGGCAACTGTTGGACTTGGAAAGTGAGACAGAGATAACATCTAAGTCTGGAGATGGGCAGCTAGATGAATAATGACAGAAATAGGAATGTCTGAACAAGGAAAAGGTTTGGATTTAAAAAAAAAAAGAAAAGCGTGAATTAGCCATTAGTGCAGATAATTATACTGCTGCTTCTCTCTTTCGGCACAGGTACTAAAGAATTGATTGCATTGTTTCACCATTTTTTCCCGCATGCATTATAACAAATAATTCTCTTAATTCAACAGTGGCAGAGAAAGAATTAAAAGACAGAATTCCTGACTCCTGATCGGATCTGTCTAATCACATTTAATAATACCAAGCAGGCAACAAATATTTACTCAGAGCCTACTATATGCCCAGTACTATGTTATTCATTATATTTTTGAAGATTAGGTTGTGATAAAATACAACATAATATCTTTGATTATTTAACAACAATTGGCTGGAGAATGAAAAATACCATGAAAATGCAGTAAGTGAAAATCTCCATTAATAAGCTGGTTGTTCAACCTTCTTAATGTTAAGTCATTTGGGGGATGGTTTCTCCTATTCTGTCCACTATATTGTGCTGCTTCCAGATGGATTTTTTGGCCAATCTGATACTCTTTGAAGGAAAGGTTTAGAGCTTTTGTGTTAATACTGCACAGACCAGACCTATAGCTAAAGTGATAGAAAACTGGGTTGGGTCAAGCACCTAACTGGGAATATCTGCATAAACAAAAATTTTACTTCAGTAAACTATGCCAGGGATACAAATAAATTCCCAGGTACTTTTGGAAAGGGGACCATCGAAGGGTCTTGGATGATGTTCTCTCTATTTTAAGTCTACATTAAAAAATCTCTCTATGAAAAGTATTTCTATGCTCATAGTGGTTACTTCATTTTCCTACACCATCACTGCACTATCAAGATCGAACCCATTACATTTTAAAAACTCTTTGAGGCACCTTAAGCATGAAAGGTGCTCTCTAAAACCAAATTCCTTTCTAGCCCATTCAAACTTAAAGGTCATGGATGATGCTTCCCTTTAGATAATCACTGCTATCTGGAGTGACACACCTGCTCAATGGCACCATGAGGAAGGGTTTAGTTTGAAGAAAAGCTGGATAACAATTTTGAGCTTCATAAATGCATCCCCGAGACAACACCCTGGGCCACGAGAGGTACCAACAACAGAGATAACCCAGCTGCTGCTACTTCCTTTCCCAAGCTATAACCCTAATGAAATCCAGTGGGGGAAATGAACAGAGATGTATTATTAGTTCTTGGTTGAGACTGATCCAGGAATGAATTGCTGCAAAGCCAAGGCCCGGGCAACTGAGGTTCTCCAAAGGGAAAAAAAAATGTTGGAAAAAAAGAAAAAGAAAAAAAATGCCTGTAATATGCAAGGAAAGTGTGGGAGTGTGTGTGGGGGAAGCCTTCTCTTTTGTTAAGAAACTGTCCCTCCTGACAGCAAGTGGTACCACACCATCTGTTCGCTGTATTATGGCCTCTCAGTGCAAACGCTTGTCATGTACAACAAGCAACTGAAGCATTAGGAAAATCGAGAATTTCCAAGGTAATTTTCCTAATATAAAGTAAATTTATCAACAACTCATTGGGCCTTGGTTGTACTCCACAACCACCAACTTCAGTATTGCCAAGAGGAAAGAAATCCCTCCAGGAGCAATGCAATGTTTCTGAAAGCAAGAAAGATAGAGTGAAAAGCCTGGGAGAAGGAGGAGAAAGATACCCAGAAGGAGAAAGACTGTAGTACTGAGAGAGATGTACATAGTGAATCAAAATTGCGAGGAAACATACTAACTGTTGTTTGAAATCCCCCTTTACCTTGCTGGGAGATTAGGGACAGCATCTTAAGCACCAGCTGGCATTCCAAAAATATTCTTTTCCCCAATGGGAAGAAATGCAGCCTAGGATTTTTAGTGGTAGTAAGGCTAAAAGAAAATTTAGTAGGGGTGTCTCTAGGGAGAAAAACAAGTGGCAGTCATGCTAGGTCCCAGGAAGCAGCAGGTAGGTCAAAGGGATCTGGATGGGAAGAGAAATCTGTACAGGTGAAGGAGGGAACAAAAAATAAATGTCAGAATAGTGATGGGTCACAGCCCAAGTAGACAAAAATGAATCAAGAAAATATAGATAGTGGGAAACAAGGCAAGAAAAGAGATCCATTTCTAGACTTCAATTTCCATGGACCTGAGCTGTTTCTTATATTTATTTTTGCTTTTTGGAGGGCAATTGGGGTTAAGTAACTTGTCCAAGGTCACAGGGCTAGGTTTTTGTTTGTGTGTGCTAAGTGTCTGAGGCCAGATCTGAACTCAGGTCCTTCTGACTCCAGGGCCGGCTCTCCACTCACTGTGTTACCTAGCCAACGCCAAGCTGTTTCTTATTTAAACTTGAAATGTCTAGCATACTGCATGTAATAACAAGTCAAGAACTATAGTAGGGCCCCAGCATGACCAAGAAAGTTACCCAGTGACTCCCAGGGGCAAGCTCACAAAATAAGAAATACTAAGATTTGGGGAATTAAGTTGACTCAGACAGTTGATAAACATGAATTAAATACCTGTTATATGCCTACTGAGATGCTGTGCTAAGCACTGAGGATGCAAAGAACAGTAAACTGACAACCCTTGTCCTTGAGGAGCTCAGAATCTAATGTGGGAGATAACATGCAAACAATTAAGTACAATTAAGTTACATCTAAGATAAATAGGAAATAATCAATATATCGGAAGCACAAGAATTAATACAGATCAGGAGGGACTTATAGCAAAAGGTGAGATTTTAACTGCAACTTCAAGGAAACCAAGGAAGCTGGGAGGCAGAGTTGAAGAAAGAATGTTCCAGACATGGGGGATGGACAGTGAAAATGCTCCAAGTAGGGAAATAGAGTGTCTTGTTCAACTCAGGCAAAGTATCAGCTTCTTGTTGTTCTCTTTATTCCCCCCCCCTCCAATTTTTGGATATATACATCTGTCTTTGAAAAATCTGATTAAAAAAGAGCTTACCTTATTTCAGTCTCTTGAGTCTTGAAGCTCTTGCAATTGCCTCACTGTTAGAGTCTACTTTCTCTTCTCCAAACACAAGACACCTACTTTTCTGTGACAGAAGATGATCAGTTCTTTGGTCTTTTCCCCTCCCTCCAAACTGGAATATTTCCTTATCATTGGGATTCCTTATCATAAATTGGGATATGGCAGTGTCATAGAACACAGTACCCAGAAGACTCTTTGTAAGCCAGTTGGAGATTGGCATCTAGGTATTACAGTAAATAAGGTGCTGAATTTGGAGTTAAGATGACCAAAATATGAATCCTGACCCATATACCTACTAGCTGTATGACCTTAGAAAACTCAACCACTTTCAAATTCAGTTTCTTCATATGTAAATGGAGAATGGTCAAAGCACCTACTTCACAGGGGGTAGGATGAGGATGTGCCAAGTCATTGCAGAATCCAGATTATTACAGTTCTTTCTTTTTCCTTGTTTCAGTGTGAGCTCTTTCCTAGACCCAGGAGACCTCATTTTTAATAGTGCTAATATTTACTAGCTGTGTGATCATAGCCAAAGTAACTAACTTCTCTGAGATTCAATTTCATCATCTGTAAGTGATCCAATATTCCAATGGATGTTCAATGATGCAGATAACAATATATTCCAGTTAGCACTCTCATCCATTTCTTCCCATAAATCTACCCTAGGGAAAGGGGAAGGGGGTCTACCTAATGTGCTGGAAGACTATCTCACATTTTCCTTACATTACATGGATACCAATAAGAACACCCACATGACATGGTCATCTATTATTGCCCCCAGCCTTGTATATAATCAGACCATCCAGTTTTACAATCATACATTGTTCTGTTGTCACCTTTTCCTCCTGAAGCATTACTCTTTTCACATTTACCATGTACCTCCCCGTTATGCTTGGACTTGGGCAATCTTCAGTTTCCATTCTCAAGATGTGGTAGTTTTCTACCACTTATAGCTGCAACATCAGCGGAAGAATGTTGGTATTAAAATAATGGCCCTTTGTTCCAGGGAGAGGTTCGGGGTCATTTAAATAACTTTTCCATTTCCTAACAGCATTGCAGCCGGCTGTCCTCCTTTTCTTCAGTTCTAGGCCTGTCACTGCACATTTTTCAGTGCCTTCCCAAGATATATTGATGTGTATGCTCTTTGGGCTATCTATCTAACTTGAAATCACAGTCTGAATGATAAGAATTCTTCATCATCTTCACTTTTTCCTGAGTAGATATTCATGACAGACTGTTTTGAATGAAAATGAATCTCATTTAAGAAGCTTTACAATATCCCAGCTTGATATAATCAGCAGTTTCTTCCATAAACAAAACTATCTGAAGGTCTTTATCATGAATGGGAATCCCTCTTTGATTTAGACTCTCAGCTGGACTTCTCCATGAGAGAATATACAATAGCACAATGCTTATTGCTTGCTTACTATCAAAAAAAGCATTAGACTTAGAGCAAAAGACTATTTTAAAGGAGTCTCCAATGCATAGGTCAAAATTGTATAAGATTCCTTGAAAGGTGTAATAAAAAAGATAACTTTGATGATAGTTGCGTTGCTAATATCAATTAAGATATAAAACAGAAAAAGGTAAATTCAGATGTTTAAAAAAATAGGGATAATAATAAAGCTTGTACTACTTACATCAGTGAATTATTATGAGGAAAATACTGTGGCAACTATAAAGTTCTATATAAATGTGAGTTATTATATGTTCTTCCCTTGGTTTGTCCAAGATGTCCTTTGAAGAAGCTGAACAAATTGAGTACTAATCTCGCCAAATAAGCATGCCCTTAATGTTCAATCATCAGTCCAGTCCTTTTTCCCCTAAATCAAATAAAACAGGGTTATTGTGTTCTCAGGACTTCCACAGTACCTCATGCAGCAATGAGAAAGATAAAGGTCACGGCATTATATTGATCCTCTTGCCTGAAAAGATGATACTCTTGCTACCTCTTATAAGGCATTATGGGAATCCATTTGATAAGGATTGTTTGCTCCTGTTGTAAAACCCCAATTTCCTGGAAGTCTAGGAGCCTTACTTTTTGATGAGTTGCAGCTTAATCAGACATAGGTGAGGAAAATCTAGCACTAGCAAATAATCTTTGCCCAGAAAAGGCATTAGGAAAATGATGGGACTCCCTTCAAGTAGAGTGCACTTCCTCAAGAAACTCATTTAAGAGGACAGTCTCATTCTATATTGCAGAATCTCAGAGTCTGAAAATAAACCCAGGTCAAACACAACCCATACTTGAAGATGAGACCTCTTTCAGCACTGCTCTAAATTGATCATCCAGCTTCCATTGGACAACTTACAGTGATGGAAAATTCACTGTTTCCTGAAGCAACCCATACTAATTTTGTATAGCTCTAAATGTTCAGAAGTTTTTGCTCCATGCTTAATTTTAGCCTTCTTTTTTTGGGGGGCGGGCAGGAAAGGGAAAATAAAGTACATGGTAAAGGCAGAGCCAAGAAGGGAGAGTAAAGGCAGGGACTCTCCTGAGTTCTTGCCCCAACCCTTCCAAATATCTTTAAATAATGACTGTAAACAAATTCTAGTATGCCAGAACCCACAAAAATACAACAAAACAATTTTGTAGCCCAAGACAACTAAGAAGTTTGGCAGGAAAGTTCTGTTGTACCAGAGTGAGGGAGGAGTGCAGTTTAGTGCTGGCCTGCACACACTGGACCAATGTACACAGGGCTCCAGCAAACTAGGAGCACATCTTAGGGGCACTGAATCAGTGGTAGCAGAGGCAGTTTCCAGACCTCTCAGCCAACACAAAGTAAGAAGATTGGACAATGGGTTAGAATGAGATTTATGTGGGTCCCTTTGCTGGCACCAGTAGCAAGAACCTATAGCATTGCCTATACTTGGATGTAGGGTTGCAGTCCTGGGTCTAAGTTAAAATGTGAAGAGGAACACTAGCACAACAGAATTTGTTGTCCCAGGGGAGCAGGGACCCTGGTCACAGTTCCAGGGTTGAAAAGAGTGCTTGTGGTGGTTCACAAACCAGTGCATGGTACAGAAGAGTAGTAAACACACTTCTCCCTAGAGGATACCATGTTTGAAGAGCCAAAAACTTACACGTCTCCAGAATTACCCCCTCAAAGCAGCTGCACAAAAAAACCCAGAAGGTTGGGACAGTGCCCCTTTCACTTGGGAAGTAGAGTTTCAGGTTAACATAGAGTTAAAAGTCAAGAAATAGGCTGTAAAATTAGAAAACAACAGAATAAAAAATTCTGATCATAGAAAGTTACTAGGGTGATAAGGAAGCTCAAAACGTACACACAGAAGACAAAAAAGCCAAAATTCTTGTATCCAAAGCCACAACGAAAAATGTAAATTGGTCTCAGGTCATGGAAGAGCTCAAAAAGGATCTTAAAGATCAAGTAAGAGAAGTAGAGAAAAAACTAAGAAGAGAAATGAATGATGTAAGAAAATCATGAAAAAAAAAGAGTCAACAGTTTGGTAAAAAGGGCACACAGGGGGCGGCTAGGTGGTGCAGTGAATAGAGCACCGGCCCTGGAGTCAGGAGGACCTGAATTCAAATGTGGCCTCAGACACTTGACACATTCACTAGCCGTATGACTTTGGGCAAGTCTCTTAATCCTAATTGCCCTCTAAAAAAAAGCAAAAAAAAAAAAAAGGCAAATACACACACACACACACACACACACACACACACACACACACACACACACACACACACAGAAAGAAGAAAATAACACCTTAAGCCCCGGCCTCGGAGTTGGGATGACCCAAGATCGGATCCGGTCTCAGAAAATGAGCACCCAGGGGGCAGAGCCAAGATGGCGGAGTAGAAACAGCTCGTCCAAGCCACTCTGCCCCCAGATTCCCCCCAAACGATGTAAAACGGGACCAACTTCTGGATCCCCAGCACCCACAGAACGACACAGAGAATCTAACCTCCCGCTGAGGACAGCCCAGCAGCCCTGCAGGAAGGACCAGTGCAGTGGTCTGGGACCTGGCAGCGCGCAGAGCGCAGGAGCCGAGCCAAGCCCAGGTCCGCATGAGCCGAGGTTTTAGCCCCAGGGCGGCAGGGCCAGCAGCCAGCTGGAGGAACCCCAGAACACCAGGAGCTGTGTCGACTCCAGAATTATCAACATAGACTTGCCTAGGACAAAGTCAGAGGTTAGTGTCCTATGGACTTTGGGACTGGTATTAGGGAATGCATCGGCTCCCTCCCCTGGGGGCTAGAAGCCACTGAGGACAAACGCCATTTGGTAGTTTTCAGAGGCACCTCCCGCTCCCAGCCTGCAAATTTGTAGGGAGATCCAGCGATCAGTCTTGGGGGGTAATCGCTCTTGCTTTAACCTCCCTGGATCTGGATTGTGATCTAGGGTGGAAGTCGTGGGTGGGTTTACAGCTTGCCAGAAACGGAAGTTGCCCCCCCACACGTTCGGGACGAAAATTCCTCTATCTGGCCTTAAAGCCATAGTGTGGCAACAAGCCCCAAAGTCAAGTAATTAAGTAGCAACATGCCAAGGCAAAGGAAACAGAAAAATGCAACCCTAGACTCCTATTTTGGGGGCATAGAGCGGGAAAAGGACTGTGAGGTCAGAAGTCCTGCTCCAAAAGCCCCAGGGGAAAACATGAGCGGGTTGCAGGCCATAGAGGACCTTAAGAAGGACTTTAAAAATCAAATAAGAGAAGTGGAGGAAAAATTGGAAAGAGAAATGAGAAGGATGCAGGAAAAGTATGAAATGAGGGTCAACAGCCTGACTGAGAAAAACAACACCTTAAAAAATAGACTAACTCAAATGGCAAAGGAGGCCCAAAAGGGCAATGAGGAGAAGAATGCCTTAAAAAGTCGAATTTGCCAGATGGAAAAAGAATCTCAAAAGTTCACTGAGGAGATTCATTCCTTCAGAGTTAGACTGGAGCAAATGGAAGCTAATGACTTTATGAGAAATCAAGATGCTGTTAAGCAGATCCAAATAAATGACAGATTAGAAGGCAATGTGAAATATCTCATGAGAAGAAAATGAGCACCCACACATAACTAATGACTGGCCATGTAACCTTGAGCAAGTTACTTAACCCCAATTGCTTTAAAAAGAAAGAAAGAAAGAAAATAACACCTTAAAAAACCAGAATGGCCTAGTGCTAAAAGAGGCACAAAAAGCCAGTAAGGAGAAGAGTGCCTTAAAAAGTAAAATTGACCAAATGGAAAAAGAGGTCCAAAAGTTCACTGAAGAAAATATTTTCTTTTCTTTTTGAGGGGTGAAGGCAAGGCAATTGGGGTTAAATGATTTGCCCAAGGTTACATAGCTAGGAAGTGTGTCAAGTATCTTAGGCTGGATTTTAACTCAGCTCCTCCTGACTTCACTGTGCCACCTAGCTGCCCCTAGAAGATAATTTCTTAAAAGTTAGAATTGGGTAAGTGGAAGCTAATGACTTCATGAGACATCAAAAACAAGCAAAATCAAAAGAATGAAAAAAGTGAAGAAAATATGAAATATATCATAGGAAAAAAACAATTGACCTTGAAAATAGATCCAGGAGAGATAATTTAAGAATTATTGAACTACCTAAAAGTCACAATCTAAAAAAGAGCCTAGACATCATCTTTCAAGAAAGTATCAGGGAAAATTGACCTGTTATTCTAGAACCAGATAGTAAAATAGAAGTTGAAAGAATCCACTGATGACTTCCTGAAAGAGTTCCAAAATGAAAACTCCCAAGAATAATAAAGCCAAATTCTGGAGTTCCCAGATCAAAAGGAAAACCCTGTGAATGGCCAAAAAGAAAAAAAAATTAAATATCATGGAGCCATAGTTAGGATAGCACAAGATTTAGCAGCTTCTACATTAAAGAATCCAAGGACTTGGGACGTGATATTCTAGAGGGCAAAGAAGCTAGGATTACAACCAAGAATCACCTACCCAGCAAAACTGACTATAATCCTTCAGGGGAAAAATGAACATTCAATGGACTTTCAAACATTTCTGATGAAAAGACCAGAGCTGAATTGAAAATTTGACTTTCTAATACAAGATACAAAGAAGCATAAAAAATAAATAGGAAACTGAAATCATAAGGGATTTGTTAAGGTTAAATTGTTTATATTCCTAAATGAGAAGATGATATTTACAATTCGAAAACCTTTCTCATTATTAGGGCAATTTGAAGGGGTATACATAGACAGAAAACAGAAGTATGAGTTGAATGTAATGGAAGATTATCTAAAAAAAATTAGATTAAAGGATGAGAAAGAAGAATGAGCTGGGAGAAGGGGAAAGGGGGAGGTAGAATGGGATAAATTATCTGGTGTAAAAGAAACCTGAAAGAGATTTTACAGTGGTGGGGAAAATGGGGGAAGCAGGGAGGGAAGCATATGAACTCTCATTGGAATTGGATCAAAGAGGGAATAACATACACACTTATTTGGGTGCAGAAATCTACTTTAGCATACAGGAAAGGAAAAAGGGAAAGAGATAAGAGAAGTGTGTGTGTGTGTGTGTGTGTGTGTGTGTGTGTGTGTGTGTGTGTGATAGAAAGGGAGCAGTTTTGGGGAGGTAAAATTTAGGAACAAAACACTTTTGAGAATGGACAGGGTAAAAGGATAGAGAGTAGGATAAATGGGGAAAATAGGATGGAAGAAATTACAGAGTTAGGGGCAGCTAGGTGGCGCAGTGAGTAGAGCGTCGGCCCTGGAGTCAGAAGGACCTGAGTTCGGATCAAGCCTCAGACACTTAACACACACAAACAAAAACCTAGCCGTGTGACCTTGGGCAAGTTACTTAATCCCAATTGCCCTCCAAAAAGCAAAAAAAAAAAAAAAAAAAAGAAATTACAGAGTTGGTAATTACTACTTTGAAAGAAATTACAATGAATTTCTCTGATAAAGACTTCACTTCTCAAACATATAGAAAACTGAGACAAATTTATAGAAATAAGAGCTATTCCTCAATTGATAAATGGCCAAAAGATATGAACATGCAATTTTCAAAGTAATCAAAGCTACCTATAGTCATATAAAAAAAAGCTCTAAATCACTTTTGATGAAAGAAGTGTGAATTAAAACAATTGAACTAGTACCTCCTAACTCTCAGATTGGCTAATATGACAGAAAAGAAAAGTGACAAATGTTGGAGTGGATGTGAGAAAATTAAAACATGAATGTACTAATTAACGTAAACTGATTTCAAACATTTTGGAGAGCAATTTGGATCTATATCCAAAGGACTATAAAGCCATTCAAAACTTTTGACCAAGCAGTACCACTACTTAGTTTATATCCCAAAGAGATACAAAAAGGAAAAGGACCTATGTGTACAAAAATATTTATACCAGCTCTTTTAATGGTGGTAAAGAATTAGAAATTGAGGGGATATCCATCAGTTGGGGAATTACTGAACAAGTTGTATATGATTATGACAGAATACTACTGTGCTTTAAGAAATGATGAGCAATATTCAGCAGGCTTGCTATTTTGGGGTAAGGGGTAAGGGAAAGACAGGGAGAAAAATTTGTAACTCAAAGTCTTGTGGAAATGAATATTGAAAACTAAAAAAATAAATAAATCAGAAAAAAAGAAAAGATGAGCAAGATGCTCTCAGGAAAACATGGAAAGTCTTACACGAATTGATGCAAAGTGAAATGAGCAGAACCAGGAGAACATTGTACACAGTAGCAGCACAATTGTATGATGATCTATTAGGAATAACTTAGCTTTTCTCAGGAATACAATGATCTAAGACAATTCTGTAGGACTTATGCTGAAAGGTGCTCTCCATCCCCAGAGAAAGAAGCAATAGAGCCTGAATTCAGATGAAATATACTTTTTTTTTAACTTAAATTTTTTTTTCTTTTTGTCTTGTCTGTTTTCTTTCACAGAGTACCTTACATGGAAACATGTTTTGCACAACTACATGTATATTACCCATGCCAAATTGTTTGCCTTCTCAATGAGGAGGAAAGAGAAAATTTGAAACTAAAAATTAAAAAAAGTAATGTTAAAATTGTTTTTACACATAATTGGGAAAAATAAAATATTAAATAAGGAAAAAATGCACTGCAGAGAACAAAAGGAAACCAACAAGGAAGTAAAGAAAATCTGGTCAGATTTCAAAGCAATGTGTTGTATTTATTATGTAGGTTTTCTTGAAATGGAAATTTACTGTTTTATACTGAATCATCTCTTCTAGTTTGTGGTGTATGTGGATTTTTCTTCCTTACACATTTTAATTTAAGTGTAAAGAAAAGCAGAAAAAAGTTTTTGCTTATGTTGACTCAAAATTATGCATAGTATGCCCTTCGCTTCTAGTTCTTTTTTTTTCTTTTTATTTCTGGGGTCATGTAGAACAAGTCTTCTACATGACAGTCATTAAAATACTTGAAGAGACCTGTCACAGAATCATATAATCTAAGAGTTGGAACGTGTCTCCGAGTCCTTCTATTTCATACCATACCTGACTATGATTCCTCTCTATAATATAGCTGACAAATAGTGATGCAGCCTCTGCTTGAAAACCTCCAGTGACAGGAAGCCACCCCCTCCCAAGATAGCCCATTCTGCCTTGGGGCAGCTCTAATTGTTAGGAAGTTTTTCCTTACCTTAGGCAAAAATCTGTCTCTTTGTATATAACACCTGTTTCTCCTCATTCTGCCCTTGGGGCCAAACAGAAGTTGCATCCCTCTTCCATGTGACAATCCTTTAAATACTTGATGGATGTCATCATCCTTCCAATTTCAAGTCTTCTACAAGTTAAACATTCCTAATTTCTTCAATTATCTTATAGCACGATTTTCAGTCCTCCTGTTGGCCATCTTCTGAATTAACTCTAGCTTGTCCATACCATTCTTAAAATGTGGTATATAGAATTGAACATTGTACTGGAAGTGATTTGACCAAAACAGAATACAACAAAACTATCACCTCTGTTGTTCTATAACTATACCTCTCTTGGTGCAGCCTAGAATAGCATTACATTTTTCAGCTGCAGAAAAATATAGAGGACCTGACAAGTACAGGTCTTTATAACTTGCTTTTTAGATCCTGATCTGTTTCTTGAGTTAGCATATCCTTGACTTATGGGTACTCACCTTCCCACTTTTCTTTCTGTACTCACATTCCACATCTACTCCAAATAATACTCCTACCCTAAGACAGATGATGTTTCTCTTGCCTCATAAGTGACTGGTTATAGTTTTAATCCAAACAACCTATAGCTTTTGTTGTTGTTGTTATTGTTAATTTTTAAGCTTTGTTGGACTTATTCAAAAGCAAACCCTTATTTGAGAGGACTCATTCTGAAATGCTTGCCTAGAATTGGGTCACTGGGTAATGCTTGTCTAGGATTAGATTACTATACAGTGATTAAGGATGGCTTATCCAAGACTTTAATTTTTGTTGGTTCTTGTTACTTTAAGATGTATAAAAGTCTACATGTTTATTAACTTCCTTATAGTGTCACTCACCTTCTACACTTGGTCCTGGGCTCTATATCAAAGCCTGAGAAGATGATAATATGATCTTTAACAAAAGTGAGAACCATAGCATAATTAAGAGCTATGACATTCACCAGTCATTTGATCAAAAAAATTTTTTTAATTCTCTCCCTCTTTCTAGAAGAGTTTTTTGTTCAAAGTAAATTATTTTCCACGATGTAACCCATTATTCAGGAGCTATGGTTGACTATAGGTTGAAGTTTATATATTTCTAGTGAAAATCCTTGCCAATAAATAGTCTTGATCAGCTGAGAGGCCAAATGTAGTAGATTCTTTCCTTAACTGAAACCTAAATTAAAACACTATATCTTCAAAAACCAATTAAATTGGAAGCCATATTACACTGTTGTATCCTATTGACTGCTAAGCACACTTCTAGTTCTGTCTTACAGGAATTGTTGTCTAGCTATGCCTCCCCCATTCTAAAAATGCATAGTTTATTTTTTAAACCAAGTATACACTGTAAGATTTATCTCTATTTCATGACATGTTTTAGTCCATTGTTCTTCCTTGTGAGATCTTTCTGAATTTTGAACTGTCATTCAATTCAAGTTATCCTTCCCAATTTTGTACTTTCTTCAAACTTAAGAAGCTTTTCTTTTTTTGATTTATCCAAAGCACTGATATGAATGTTGTCCCTGGGAAAAGGAGCAATTTCTGGGATGCTATAGGATGGAATTCTCTTCAAGTTGACATTAACATATCAATAATAGCTATTAATAATAGCTAGCATTTATATAGTGCCTACTATATTCCAGATATGGTACTAATTGCTTTACACAGACTTCATTTGATCCTCATGTTTAACAACACTGGGGGGTGGATTCCATTAATAATGCTTATTTTATAGTTGAGGAAACTGATACAACCTGAGCTAAATTATTTCCCCAGGGTGACACAGGTAAGTATCAGGCTAGACTTTAGCTCAGGTTTTTCTGACATCAGGTCTAATACTCTGTCCACTGCACTATCTAGATTCCTCCATCACCTATTATTCAATTGCCTATTATTTAGGCAATTAAATGACTATGTTGGATCTTGTCATTCAAACAGTTCTAAATACATCTAACTGTGTTATCATTTAACCTGCATCTCTCTATCTTGGTCACAACAAAAGCATGAGAAACTTTATCAAATGTCTTCTGGAAATCTAAGAATATTGTTTGTCTACAGAATTCCTATGATCTACCAGTATAGTAATCCTCCTAAAAATAAAAAAGGAAATGTGGTTCATGTAGTACCACCTGGTCTTGAAGCCATGCTGGTTTTAGTGATCACTCCTTTGATTTTTCAATCACAAGCAATCCCTATAATATTAATAAATTCTAGACATTTACTGAATGAAAGGCAAGCTCACTGGTCTATTAGAGTTTCCATATTCCATTTATTTCCTTAAAAAAGTTAGAACAACATTTACTCTTTTTTAGTCCAATGGCACTTCTCTTTTCCATGGTCTTTCAAAAATCCTAAATAGTGTTTCAACAATATCTTTAAGAATATAGTCTATTTTTACTGACGACTTGAATTCATTGTCATGGGGCAGGGGAGGGAGAGGTGGCTAATGGCTCTCTTACCTGTCACTTCCTCATTTGTTTGAAGTATCAGTGCCCTAACCCTTTTCTTCCAAAAGATATTCTCCTTTGAAGAGGAAATAGAGGTAAAATAAGAGGCTCATAGGTCAGCCTTCTCATTCTTAACATCATCCTTCTCTGGATGATGTTGGTCCCATTCCTTGTTTGACCTTAATTTTGCCCACACCATACAAAATAACTAAAATTTCCTTTGTTTGTGCTTAGCTTTTATCATTCTGAGCTTTGTCATTTTGATTTTTATTGGGTCACTAAGCATTTATAATTATTACTGTCATTATTAATGATGATGATGATGACAATGGTACCATTACCAACTTTTATTTCCATTTTTATATATGTCTTTTAGAAATCTTTGTTGGTTAATGGGTTCCCAGCATAGTCAAATCAATCTCTTTATTTATTTCCTCTGCATCATTTCTACTTATATCCTCTAGATTTCATTCCTAGGAACACACTCTCCTTCTTGGTCTAACTTCTCCCATAGAATACCGGGGCATCACATCCAATCCCTCTTAACCCACTCTCCCAAAATCTATGATGCACACTACATTATGCTGCGTTTCCCTTCTCTGAAACAGCAACAATTTTATGATGGAGAGAGGTTATTTACCTGCAACATTCCAGAATTTCTAATTTCACAATTTCCTTCTTGTTGATCAAAATCAGGACCAGGAGGAGTTGTCTTAGTCTCTTTCTTCACCTTATATAAAGAGGACATGATCATGAAGGCAATTTACATTTTTCTCAGTTGCTCTCCTTTTTCAGATCTCCTTCCAATATCTAAATAGATGAAATCACCCATTGTGATAATATTACACCTTCATGCAAGATTTGTGATCTGTTGTTTCCTATTATTTAAATTGTCTGTAGCATTTGTCTATGGCACTATCACTCTCGTTGTTGAACTTTTCCAAATACCCTCAATTGTTTCCCCTTCAAGGTTCCAGCATTCCATCATGTGATACTTATACCCATAACCATATCTGTTCAGATAGATATATATATACATACATATATGTATATATACATATGTATGTGTATATATATACATATGTATGTGTATATATACATATGTATGTGTATATATATACATATGTATGTGTATATATATATACATATGTATATGTATATATATGTATATGTAAATACTATGCTATTCCACCATTCCTTTTGTCTAATTTGTTGCTTTTGAGTCATATTACAGTTAGGAGTCATTTCCCACCAATATTCACTTATATGTGTATGGTTAATGAGCTTCTTTTACTAAGTTCTCAGTTTAATATTGCTTGTTGCTTATCATTGATTGTATTCTTCATATGTGTATAGAAATCAGAGGTTGGGGGTTTATTGTTGGCTTTCTGCCTGGATGTTGCCTCTCATTCATTAGGGTTTCTCTCTCCTGCTCCTCTTCTTTTTTTTTAATTCATTCTACTACTGTCTATGGCAGGTCAGATTTTCAGAGGGCAGACACTATCTCTCTCTCTCTCAGTATTCTCAAGGTAAACACAAAAAGTGTTTATGTTTGGTTTTGGAGAGGGAGCTAAAGAATCCTCTGGAAGGTATTATTTTATCCCCATTTAACAAGCATGAAAATTTGAGTACAGAGAATTTAGGTGACTTTCCTAAGATAACATAGTTAACTATCATAACCTAGAAACCAGGTCTTGTGGGTCTCAATCCCAGGATCTTTCCATTACACCACACATTACCATTTAGTAAATGGAGACTAAACAGTAAAAGCATTGGCTTCTGTATGGCTGCAGACCCTTTCTAGCAAAGTAAAAAGAAGTTGGGGGTGGTGAAAAACTTGTATAACTTTCTTTGTACTGCAGAATCAACAAAATAACAGTATTCAATCTAGTCTGTGTCACCTGAAACCTTGCAACAAGCATTTCTGGGGTCAGGAACATTTCTGTCTCTGAAGTGACCCCACAGCACCAAAGTTCCTGTCAATTTGGGATAAACTGGATTATTTCTTTAAGGTGATAGGGGCTGTAATATTCAAGGACTCAGCCCTTCGTGACCCAAGTGTGTGAGAAAGTTCCAAACCATGGCTGAGGACATGACCACAAATAAAAGTGGAAACATTGATTGATGTTTTAAGCCCTATAAAATATCTTGGGACTTTAGGGTCACCTTGGCCTGAGAATATTGACCTACTTTACATTTTTGGAAAGGTACAGCAATGGGTGAAGGGCTCTCATGGACAGGGAGGACTGATGAGAGAAGGAATGCCTTAATTTGCCTCTCCCACCAAAAAAAAATGCAATTTTTGTTTCTATAGTTACAGCAACAGGAAGAATATCTTTGAAAACTATGAAACTGCTGCGCAGTTTAACCCTCTTACTCAGAGTGGGCATCACAGAGAGGCCTAGTCATAGCTATAGGCAGAATCAATGTATTACTCTTATGGTCCACTTAAAGGTCTTAAGGAAAGCTCTTCTGCTCTCAATACATCTTTGCTACCTGTTTGCTAAAAGCCTTTAATTCCACAATGAGAGATCAACTTTATAGCGCAAATTTCTCTAGGAGTAGAAACACTATGACTTACATTCATACTATGGACTAAATGACTGATAATTACAAATGATCTCTATCTTACACTTTAAAGTTTGCAATGCATTTTTGGTACATTATGTCCTTTATTCCTGATAACAACCCTATGAGGGAAGTAACACAAATATTATTATCTATTTTTGCAGATGAGGACACTGAGTCTGAGAAAGATTAAAAACTTGCCCAAGATTATCTAGCTGGTACCTGAGATTCAAACCTTCATATTCCTGGCCCCAAGTCTAACACTCTGTTTCACTGTCAATGCAGTGCAATGGGCAGAGGATTTGGCATTAGGAAAGTTGGACTTGGGTCTCAGCCCTGACATTTAATACCTAAAAGATCTTAGTCAAGTTAATTTTCCTCTCTTAATTAGAGTTTCTTCATTTTTTTTAAATGAGGAAATTGGACTAGATGGTATCTAATTTCCCTGCAATCTCTAATTCCCACGATCCTTTTCTGCAAATGGGTTTTTAGAGGAAATAGGAGGGAAACCTTTTGTGAAGAAGTAGATTGCCAGAAAGAAGTTAAAACTCTCCAAAACAAATGATACTGGGTTCACCATTTTCTTGTTTTGGTGCTATACACAAGCATGTATTAATTAGAATGTGGACAGTATTCAGCTATCAATCCCATCTTGAGGACAGAGAAAATATTTATGGTGCCAATTATTAATCTTTTACAGCACCCATCTCTCAGGTAGAGAAAGAGGATGAAGCCAGGTCACAGAGATAACATCCATGAAAATACTTTGGAACAGTTGAAACTTATCAGCTGTAACTTCCATCATATATGTCTCCTCTTCCATTTGTATAAAACCTTTGTGAGAATCATTAATGGACAAACTGGGAACATCTTTGATATGGCTATTGGGAAAGAAGTGGCAGGCTTTCACAACTGTTGTTTTACAATGAACCACATCTTTACCACCTGAAAATTTACTGAAAAATAGACATAATATAAGATCCCATTAAGGTTACTGTTTGTTGATTACAAATACAGAATGCCACCTTATGGGCTCTTTTACAACAAGGTGTCTCCCATCTAGCGATCAATATCATTCAATATTCCTTGGGAGATATAACAATAGAAATATACTTATTCAATGGACCTCTGATAATAAATATTAAGCAGGACAAAAAAGAAGTATTCACCGAAACAGAAGTCAAAGAGGCATTTCCTGTGGATGGAGCAGATGACATGATGCTGACTTCATCAAGCCCTAGAACATCATATTCCCTCCTGTAATCACTGAGATTTTACTATTTGTCTATACAAAAAAGACAAAGAGGATAGGAAATTGATTCTGCCCCAATTTCAACATGTGTTTTGACTGCCACCATATGGAGCTTGTCTAAAAGTATGTATATCTGGGATAGAGAATACTGATTAACAAGTTAGGCCCAGAGTGGAACAGGTGGAGAAGAAAGGACTAGATTGCCTTGAACTGGATTGCCTTTGAGAAATTACAATGTTCCTTTCTGGACCCAATACTTCTTATGATCACAAAGACCCAACTTATTGATACTAACATTCCACTAATGCCACTATATAGAAACGAGACATGAAATATAATCAACCATGTGTGATTAAAAATGACTATTTTATGGAGAGCCACATGGGCAGCAAAATCAGAACAGAACAAGTAATCAGAGGAATGTGAAAGAACAGGAATAAAATTTATTATAAAAGAATTTTATGAGAAGAAGATGGGCTGGACATGTTGCTGAAAGAACAAAGGTCAATAGGTGGATAGCCAGATTGCTTTACTAATAACATCCAAATGTCAGGATGAAGCCAAGAATACCTTCATCTCATTGGTTTAAGCTCCTGAGGTGAATTTCTAGAAAGGTGAGATCCAAAGTCCCAGAGGATGGGCTGACAGAGATGGGTTGAGATTTGAATTATTGGAGACTTTGGAGGTAGGAGCTTTGATTTTGTTATCATCTTCTGAATGTGTTCTGATCTTTTTTTGTCACCATAATAGCTTTCTATGGTCAGAAATTTTTTCTGTTGTTTGCTAATTTTCCTAACTTATTACTTGATTTTAACTCTTTGTTAAAATAGAGCTCTGTTTCCATGGTAGAGGGTGAACTGTCACAAGCTTCAGGGCTTTTGTGCAGCTGTTTTCAGAGATATTTCTAGGGATCCAATGTGGTATGATCTAAGGAAAGATATGTTTACTACTCTCCTAGCCTGTGCTCTGGTCTGGGATGACCACAAGCATCCTTTTTTTGCCCTGGGACTGTGAGGAGGGCCCCTCACTATGGCTACAAGCTCTTCTGTGCCAGTGTTCTTTCTTTCTCTAGGACAGCCACCCAGGACTGCAACCTAGATCTGAGTATGGGCAAAGCAACAGAGTTTTGCCTCAGTGCTAGTTAAGAGATCCCTGTAATCTCCTTCTGATCATTTGTTTGACCCCCTTACCATGTGTAGGCTGACAGCTCTGAGAGCTGGGGCTGGGTCTGTTCTGGACCTGTGCTCCATTCTCACCCCAGCACCACAGACCCTTCCTGCTGACCTTTTAAACTGTCTTTGGAGTCTGGTCTGAGAAGTCTGGAAACTTGCCACTGTTGCTACTGATTCAGTCACCCTGAGGCTTGCTCTGGGTTTGCTCAGCAGGTCTGTGCTGGACTATGCTCCTCTCTTGCCCTGGTACAACAGACCTTTTCTGCAGACCCTCTAAGTTATCTTGGTCTGGAAAATTGTTTCACTCTGTCTTTCTGTGTGTTCTGCTGCTGTAGATTTTGTTTAGAGTCATTATCTAAAGGTATTTGGAGGAGTTTGGGGGAAAGCTCAAGCAAGTACCTGCCCTTACTCTGGATCTTGGCTCCACCTCCTTTGCATGCCAGTCTTATTCATCTTTATATACTGAGAAAATAATCATCAACCTTATCATCATCACCTAATTACTGACTTAGTTAGTTTGAATTGACTTGACTAGTAGCTTGGAACTCTACAGATATACATACTCTGCATGCCCTGCACTAAAAATGAAGAAAGAAATAGTCATTCAGTGGTTTGTATAAAACATGCCAAGGAACATGAATATTTGATAAAAGCAGGAGTATTGACTTAAATTTTATATTTCATGGCATCTTGTCTATAATTTTCTAATTGCATTGCAAGGTAAGAGTCTTTCTTCTTTCTAATCAATTTAACACACACATGCCAAAATGATCTTCTTAAAACTCACTATCATCATGGCCTGCCCCTATTTCAAAATTCTCAATGCTGTACTGATCCAACTAGTAAAGAATTATTTAATAGAACTAGAAAAGTTAATAACAAAATTCATCTGTAAGAACAAAAGGTCAAGAAAATCAAAGGAATTAATGAAAAGTAAAATAAGGCAGTTGAGTAGTTCCAAATTTCTAATTATATTACAAAGCAATTTGATATTGGCTAAGAAAGAGTGGATCATTGGAATAGATTAGGCACATAATATACAGTCGTAAATAATCATAGTAATCTAGTCTTTGAAAATTTCAAAGATCCAGGCTTTTTTAGCATAACAAAAATTGTGAAAATTAGAAAGCAATTTGGCAAAAACTAGGTATTGACCAATATTTCACACCATATACCAATATAAAGTCAAAATGGGTACCTGATTTAGTCTTAAAGGGGAGCATGGAAAAATGTGACTCATTAAGTTGTGAGGTCTTTAACACTGGATATATTCAAGTAGTGACTGACCATCAGCAATGTATGGGGAAATTTTATCCTGGCTGGAAAGTTGAACAAAGTTGACTGCTAAGATTTCTCCCAACACCAAAGTCTAAAGTGTATGATCCCTTGTTTTTTCCCTGCTCCAATACACAGGTTCTAAAAGTGGGTGATACCACCCCCTGGAGGGGCACTGGAATGATCCTGGAGGGCAGTAGTAGCCTTGGGCGCAATTGAGGGGTGTTGGATAAAAATAAGGAGGCAGTAAAAGCATAAGGAAAGAAGAGAAGATGAGAAAATTTTGAAAAACCATTTGTACATATTTCATCTGTTGTGTAACAGAGTTAGTCATAGTGATTATATTATTTTCCAAATAATCACACAAAATGCAAAGTATAACTAATCAGTCATCAGGTCCGCCAACAGGTCTTAACAAGCAAATGTTGGCAGGGGAGCATGTGACACATTGTCGGGAAGTCCAGCCTGCATCAGCAGGAATATGTGTGTGTAATGACTTGTTTATAATGTGATACTATATGGCTGCATGATGCAATATTGCACCATCAAAATTTCAGTGCAGGAATAACTCCACAAATTTACAATAAATTATTAAATTTAAGATGCATCACTTAAATATTTTATAATTTTTTGAAATGATGCAAATTACAAAAAAAAATTTAAAGGGTTAAAGAAATTAGATTTCCATGCGGGGGAGGGAGGTGCTGAGTAATATTTTTTTTAAGGGGGCAGTAGGCCAAATAAATTTGGGAACTCTGCTCCAATACAAGGACTCTCCATTGTCTGTAATATCAAGTTAAATTTCTCATTCTGACATTCAAAGTTTTTCAGATGAGCTAATATTATCTCCCCAATAATTCTGTTAATTCATTATGAGCAAGCTTTGCATCACTATGTCTTCTGTACTTTTCATGGTCCCTGGCAAAATTCTTGGATCATAGGAGATGCTCAGCTCATGCTCACTAATATAATATTCAATGTCCACTGAATGAATGAACAGACAAATGAAAGAATAAATGAAATATTTAAGCACTATGCTATGTACTGGGGATAAGGAGAAATATAAGACAAGATAAACTTTGCTTTTAAGAAGTTCACATTATAATAGGAAGAGAATATCCACAAAAGAAGGTCCAGCTTCAAGTCATTGGAAAGGTCCTAATGGTGCAGTAGGAAAGCAGATATCATTGACCAATCAATCTATTTACAATGCAGTGTAGATTATTTCTCAAGAACTGAAACTCATGTACTAATTCCATAGCCTCAAACAGAAAGTATATCCTGTCCTGGATATGAACCATGTTTATCGCAACTTCCTCCAATTAAATGATGTTTTTAACCTACCTTTGATGTGCTGAAAGCTTGGAATAACAACAGATAAGTATACAAACCAGAGGAAATTAGGCCGTTTTTATTCGACTAACCAGTAAGTTCTAAAAACAAACAAACAAATAAAAAAAAAACAAAAAAACCCCAGTCATTTCAAAAGTAAGTTAAAACAATTCAATTTTTTAAAGTCACAAAATATGACCGAACTTTTTATTATGGGATTTTAGCAATAATATAAATGTCAACATGAGAGACTTATGTCACCAAAGCCTTTGGGTAAATAAGAAATAAAACATTATTACACCTTATTATTTTTCTAATACTTTGGTAAAACACATACTTTTGAATCAACAACTTATATTACCTGACTTGTTGCTTCATAAATGTTTATAGTTGTCAGATGGCCTATGCATCTTCTCACTACCTTCCTGATAAAAATAAATGGAAAAACCAAAGATATTTCATACAGTGTCAACAAGGAAACTTTTCTATTTTGTAGGCCTTGCTTCCAGAAGACAGAATTTGCTAAAAAGAAGTAGCATGTGTTAGTATGGCTTGAATTTTACTTGACCTTTCAGACTAGGGCTTGATGGGCTGGTATTAATTATTTTCATCATCAACTTCAAAAACATATGCTTTAAATATTGTACTTTCCTCCCCATGATATCAGGATATTTCCACAAAAATAGAAATAAAGCAGGAAGTAAGGAAACATCTAAGTCGACAGTCTTCCATTTGTCAACATTTAAAAAGTAGAATGGAGTCAGTGGGTACGATTTAAATATTACATGACTTTTGATTATTATATCTCTCTAAACACCTGTGTTATTGGAGTTAAAGCTAGTGACAATAACAAATACGACTGGAAAAAAAACAAAAAAACAAAACACTTCACTTTTCTCAACCTCTCTTCCTTCATTTGTAAGATAGGTTAGCATAGATCATTTCAAATGTTTTAACACACTGTGAAATGTTATTAAACAGCGCTGGATATATGTTCAATACTATATGAACTGTTGTGTAGGATAGATACAAAGAAATATATTCTTTGTTCTCTTCCCTCATGGAGTTTACTATTTGTTTGTGAAGGAAAGAATTACAAATGTCTGATTACTATGATATTCAGGAAAGAAGGTGAAGCTAAGGAGTCTCTCTGGGAGCCATACAGCTTCCTTGAGGGTATCTTTCTCTGCTCATGCCATTCCTTTTCCTAGAAACTCTACTTAGCTTAACAGGGTTTCCTTGAATCGCTACCACCTATTATGTCCCTGCCTGTGACATTAGAAATAGAAACCCTAGGTGGCGGCTAGGTGGTACAGTGAGTAGAGCGCTGGCCCTGGAGTCAGAAGGACCTGAGTTCTGTTCTGGCCTCAGACACTTAACACACAGAAACAAAAACCTAGCCGTGTGACCTTGGGCAAGTTACTTAACCCCAATTGCCCTCCAAAAAGCAAAAAAAAAAAATAGAAACCCAACCAAAATGCTTGAACACAACTTTACCTCTTGCTCCATGTTTTAGCTATCTCAAGAAACTTCCTTGCTATCAAGGTGAGTACGGCCCAGGCATTTCACATGGATAAAAAGTTCCCAACTATGTTTGTTTTTTTTTTTTTAAGGCCTTGAGCCTCCCCTTGTATGAGTTAAAATGCACTATGACAAACATCTTATTACTTCATGTATTATTATTTTGTCTAATTCCTTTGTGAAGCCTCTCAGAGTCCCATAATGGCTGTTAAAGATTGGAACAACCATAAAATGAGACAGTTGCCTTGATCCACAGTAAGTCATTCTCATTATGTTTTGGTCTCATTTTATCCAAGGATATATCACTGGATCTGTGATCATCTTATCAGTGGAAATAATTACTCTATTAACATATTCCCAACACATTCATATATTTTAATCCTATACAACTGTTGTCAGTGTCCTTTTATAAATCCTCTATAAGAACTATCCAATGTCCTGGAGGCTTTTGTCCCTTTCTCTTGACATTGTCTACCTGCCAACAGAAGCCATAACAATCTATTGCTACATAGATAATATTTATAGAACATTCTAATGTTTGCAAAGGCACATTGCACATAGACTTCATTTGATTCTTACAATGTTTGTGAGGTAGGTGCTATTATTATCTGCATTTTACAGATAAGGAAACTGAATCCCAGAGATGTGAAGTGATTTAGCTAGAATAAGGGCCAGGGCAGCATTCAAATTTAGGTCTTTCTGATTTCAAGGATTTTAGGATATCCACTACTATACCACTTAGCTAATTATCTGACTCATTCCATTTCCTTTTTTTGTCCTACATCTCTAGTGGGATTCTTTCTGTCATGTCTAACTTGGTAATATGTCACAGACTACTTCTACCTGTCATCCCCCTTCTTTATTGCATTGCCCATTAGAAGACTGGCATCTGGCTCTTTGGACAATTTGATGTTCCATGATTCACAGACATCCAGCATCACTGAAAATACTTCATATACACATTAAAAGACAACTTTATAAAAATGTGTTTACTAATAATATAAGCTACCAAAAGGAGACGTCACAATTCAGTTTATGCTCAATGTCAAGCCCTTAGTATACAGACAGTGAGTGCTAGGAGTTCAGAATGGGGAGAGGTCAGCAAAGGTTGCAGTTTCCAGGAAACCTCCCTGGAGGAAGTAGAGTTAGTTTGAGTGGAGCTAGCAAATCTGGGCCTTGTCTCTTTGCTTCCATTTTCTCTATCAGCCCATCTATCAATCTTGTTGGATTTCTGACACATAAATGGTCCACTTAGACCATATTCTTACAGTTCCTAAAAGGGTGATCTTTGCAGCCACCAAGTGTTATATTCACAACTGCTGTTAAGGGTGCCTAGAGAGTACAGAGATTACGAATGCCCTGAGGGACTGATTCCCATTCAGAAGTTGGGAAATAGGAGGCTGCACAGTGGGAAGGAAGGATGAGCTCATAAATGTTTAGCACCCCATTCTCTGGAGGAAAAAAATGTACTTAGAATGTGCTTTTTTTCCTTTTTCCTTTTGGAATTAAGTGGGAGTTAATTGGAGGGCAATTGGGGTTAAGTGACTTACCCAAGGTCACACTGCTAGTTTTTGTGTTGTTTTTGAGGCTGGATTTGAACTCAGGTCCTCCTGACTCCAGGGACAGTGCTCTATTCACTATGCCACCTAGCCACCCCTGAATCACTTTTTTAAAGTTAGAAAAACCCAACAAAAATAACTCCAGCCCTAATTTGGCATTTTTGCAGATTTCTGAGGTGTAAAGTTCACACTGGAAAATTAACAATCATGTCTTTTTTGAAGGGGCTCCAGCATACCAGTAAGAATGGGTAGAGTGAAGGACTGTTGGGGAATAGGAAAGGTGGGATTGTGTTCCAGGAAAGTCCCACAATTGTCTATCTCAAGAAAGGTTGGTAGATGACCCATCTTCCTATCCTCTAAGTGGTTGATTAAAGATAAACAAGGCCTTCTCAGATCTTTCTTTGGCGACCACTGCTATGCAGCAGGGAGAGACTCAGATTCAACAAACATATGTGAAATGTCTACTAAGAGGCAGAGATTCCAAGATATAATAAATACAAGCCCTGCTCCCAGTGAGCTCATGGTCTTAAAAAGAGTAAGAATGTATACAAATATCTGTAATTCAAGGAAGAATGTAATATGTACAAAGGCAAAGTGGTATGAGAAAACTGAGGAGGGAAAGATTATTTCTAGTTGGAAGGGCCAGGAAAGCTCCATGGGAGTGATGGCACCTGAGTTAGATCTTAAAAGAAGGGGAAAATATCAGAAGAGGGAGGTGAGGGAATTTATTTTAGGAATGGGAAGTAGAGAAAGCATGGTATAGTTTAAAGAAACTTGTACTCTCAGTAAGGAGAGCTATATCAAGTTTCCAGTCCTGTGACTAAGTAACTGTGTGGACATAGAGATGTCAGTGACCCTCTGTGTATTAGTTTCCTTATGTGTGAAATGCAAGAAATGATCCCTAAGGCCTTATTTCCTTTGATTTTACAGATCAAATGGGAGATGGGAGACAAGAATAAGGGTAATCCAATATGCTTGGAATAAAGTTAATAGTGGTATGAAATAAAGTAAAAAAATAGGTTGGAACCTGAAAAGGATAGGAGTTTACATTTTTATTCACTATGGAGTAGGAAGCAAAGGTGTGTTTTTCAAATAGATGTTACAGAATGGCATTTTAGGAAGATTATTTAAGCAATAATTTAGCTTTCTAGGGGAGTTTTTAGCAAAGTCCTACTTTGGCTTTTTGGTGAGGTTTCTATCTCTCTCTGAATAGCTATGCAGGGAGGGGTATTCGATATGCAATGTTAAAATTGGAAGGGAAAATCTGCTAGCACACAGAAGCTAGAGACTAAGTGTCACATGCATTGGTCATGAGAGAAGATATTAGCCAACAAATACACAGGATCATATAGACAGAGGTGGAAGAGACCTCAGAGGGCATCTAATCCAACCCTTTAACATTATAGATAAGGAAATGGAGGCCAAGGAAAGTTAGATATCTTGTTCAAGGTTATAAGGGTAGTGAATATTGTAGGTGAGATGTGAACACAGGATCTCTGATTCCAGGGTCAATGTTCTTTCCATTGAACAAAGCTAAAGCAAAATGGAATATTGATGTCATTTTCCAGGTCCCTGTTAAGAATCACCACTTTGCCCTGAATGGGATATCATGTGGCTAATCTTATCCCTTACTGATGGTGCAATCATTTGTTTTTCCTCTTTGTCTACATTTCAAAATGAAATCATGCCAATGTTCTGCACACAAGGCATTTCACCTGTTTTCCTTAACATCACACATGGCTTTAAGTGTTTCATTTTCAGTGTCTCACCAGCCCTGATCCTTCATCAAAACTGTGAATTTTTCATAGGTTTATTAGCCTTCACCTGTAATCATCTCTCAAATGAACCATCATCAGTGAGTTAATCTGACTTTTGGAGCCCTAATTATTGCCACCTTCCCTGCCTGCCAAGTTTTTCATTGTTGGAAAAGTTTGCTAAGACTTTCAATTCAGAAATCAGTGGCTACATAAGTGTAGTTAGGTGCAGCACATAATTAAATTGCTTACATTTATGTCACTTTATTGTTTACAGAACAATTTATAGAAGATCTCAACTGATAACACTAAACTACAGACACACGTATGCATCACAAACAACTAGAAAGATAGACAGCTCAGAGTTTAGGTCTTTGGGGAGAAATAAAATCACCTTTCACCATTAATGAGCTCTCTCCTCTCCATCCAAGTTGGCACTGATCCATTATTTTTATCATGACAAAAGTGAAGTCTTAAAAGATAGGCCATCATCCAGATGTTTTATCGATATGATTCAAAGGCTTCACATTTGAAAATTTCTAGTTCTGTTACTTTTTATAAAAAATTTTCCTAGAGTCTAGATTATCCATATAGTGTAGAAAGAGTCCCTGCTTATGCTCAGTGACCTCAAAATGTTATCCCAAGGGTCTGAAGATGTTATTTTCCACTAAGCATCTGTCTACCAGATTATTTTCCAAAAGCACACAGATTCAGCAAATGAGAAATCTGAAATGTACTAAATTACTAAAGATATTGTTAAATCATTGTATTATTTGGTGCTGAATTCAGACTGAACCAAGAAGCCTTCCAGAAATCAAAGGGGATGTGAATAAAGCTCAATAATTAATATCAATGTCATTGGAAATAAAATATTAATCTAAGGATTTCACTTGTCTCTTTTACTGGGACATTGGTCTTGAGTGACATATTCTTTGCACCAAGGGAAGGGAGTAAAGATTTTTTGGGGGATAAGGGGGTAGATTTAATACTCTTCTTTGCTTATCTGAGTTATATTTTCTAGGAATTTTGCAGAAACAATGCAGAAGGGAAAAAAATTTTCCTGTGTCTCCTTGACAGCTACAAACACTCTTATTGTGTGTCCTTATTGAATGAGAAATATAAAGTGTCGAGGTAGCACCGGAAGATTGACTGGATTCTAAATGAACTTTCTGATAGTAAATGTAAAACTAGAGGGAGCAGAGCACCAGTAATGAAGGGAAATACAAGGCTAAGTATTGGAAAGTCATTAGCGAGCTCATCAGTGACAACTCTTTGATGGCCTGAACTGCTTCCAGAAAGATAAGACCATATTGTTTAAAAAAACAATTAAATCCCAACCGGCACATTCATAGAATTATTTCACATTCACATGCAAATCTAGAGGCACAGATTTGCTCAACATACTAATAACACTAGAGAAGGAAATAGAATCTAAGGGTGATAAAGTGGGTAAATAAAGACAGATACAAGCTTATTGAGTTCATAATAAGTGTATAAAGATGGTTAAACTTTGGCACACAATTACAGGTACATAGCAAGGGACAAAATACCAGGTGTCTTGACAATTTTGCCAAGGTATATTAAGTGTACATGTTTCTGTTACCATGATTAATCTCAAGAACAAAAAAATAAGCACAGACAGAATTTGTCCTTTTGTTTTGTTTTGTTTGTTTTTAAATATAACCATACCACAGGTTAATGGCTCCTACTAAGGCTTATTTTTGCCCCCCATCTTCCCTCTCCTCTCCACCTTCCTCACTTTTTCCCACTGGATCCTTGATTTCATCATTGTGGATTTAGCTTAGTACATAAGTGGATTTAGGTTAGTACATAAAATACTAGGGATGGTAAAGATATGAAATGTTGCATTGACTTTAAGAGGTCATCATATTATTAGTTTTACATAATTGTTTAATTTTGGAACAATGTACCTCTTATAAAGTGGGAGTAATAGCAAAATACATATAAATAATTAAAAAATAAACTTCTAGGTAAGAAAAGATGAACACATTTTTGAATATACTAGTCTCTTAAGAAATTCAGAGACTTCCTGGGCTTAGTTATTTGCTCCCTTGATTATTTCCTTTTATTCCAGCTTTTTCAATGCCTCTCCATGGATATTTTCTCCTCTTCCTTCAAATATCCTATTCCATTTCCTTTCAGTCAACCAGTGATTTATTAAACATCTACTGTATATAGGGTCCTAAGTGAGATGCTGGGAACACAAAAGGAAAATCAAAGCAATTTTTGTCCTTGAGTCCTAAGAAGCTTGCATTCTATTTTGGGATGTGTCTAGATAATATTTCTACTTGGATGTTCTGATGCTGCCTGAAAATTAGTTTCACCTCCCCTTGTAAGCCTAAGAATCTTACTAACTCTTTGATTGCTATGCCTATCACTACTTTATAGATTTAGAGCTGAAAGATGCCTTAGAAGATATGTAGTCCAATTCTCTCATTTTAGAGTCAAGAAAACTGAAGCGTACAGGTGATATGCATAGTGTTACAGATAGAGTGTGTGACAGAACCAGAATCCTGGACCTCCAAACTTGAAATCTACTATTTAGTACAACATGTTCTTTCCTTGTGATATGCTCAATATCCTAATTTTATAAGCTTGGTGTGATCTTTGAATTTCATTCACATCTACAACATTCCATGATTCAGTCTGTCATATCTATTTTTGCAATATCTTTTCCATTCTTTTCACATTGTGAACATACTTGCTTGGGCTCTCATATCTTCCTCCCCCTGAACCCAACCAGACTATAGACTCCTGACTTGTATTGCTTCAATAGGAATTCCTTCAATTTCTCTCTAATTCAGTCTCCATATTGCTGCCCATATGTTCTTCCTTTGCATTGGTGTGATCATGCCATTACTTCACACACACACATAGAAAAACACAAATTCTGTGGCACCTTGTTGCCTTATGTAATGGTAATGGGAATTTGAAGACCTTCCCTACCCTTAATAGGCCGAATGTAATGGAGCCTGTAATGGAAGGAGTTTGCTGACAGGATGGAACAGGAAGGGTGGAGCAGTAAGGAGCAGGAGAAACCACGAGCAGAGCTGCGGGCAAGCGACACGGTAGGCAGAGGAGCTAGTGTGAGTGAGAGGGGAACATTTTTACTTAAAGAAACCTGTTTTGTTTTGAATGCCTGATGGAGGAAAGGCTTGGAGATGTCCATGCTTGCTGCATTGGTTATATGTACCAACTTCCTGGTTGAATTGATGGATTTGATTTTCTGGTGTTGGGATTAAGCTTTCTGGTATTTGAATATATTTTGGTTCTGTCTTCCACGTGAAGAGTCTGTTACATTCTGTGATTCAGAATTATACCAACATATTTGTAGTTACCATGGGTGCTATAAATATTGCATTGACGTTATACCTTCTGAATAAAAATATAAACTAACTCTGGCATTTGAGATCCTTCACAATCTCATCAAGAATATTAGAAAGTCCTCTATTTCATTGAATGACCATGTTTTCCCCTGAAGCATTATACTCAGTTTTGCTGTGTAGGTGATTCTTGGTTTTAATCCTAACTCCTTTGACCTCTGAAATATCATATTCCAAGCCCTTTTATCCCTTAGTGTAGAAGGTGCTAGATCTTGTGGTATCTTGATTGTGTTTCCACAATACTCAAATTGTTTTTTCCTGGCAGCTTGTAATATTTTCTCCTTGACCTGGGAACTCTGGAATTTGGCTATGATATTCCTAGGAGTTTCCTTTTTGCGATCTTTTCAAGAAGTGATCAGTGAATTCTTTCCATTTCTATTTTGACCTCTGGTTCTTTCTACAGCAAGCTCTGGCACACCGGCCACACAGTCTCTCCCAAGCTCCGGCACACTGGCCATATACCCCAGATCCACCACCCAAGACTGTGATCTAGATTCAAGCAGGTCAAAGCAAGAATGATTACCTTCTGAATGGTTTCTTGGTCCCCCTACTATCTGTAGGCCAGGAGCTCTGGAGGCAGCCATGTGGCAGCAGCTGCAGCCGCCAAGCCTCCTCCACCTCTCACCCCAGGGTCAGGGGCCAGATCGTGTTCTTCAGTTACCCAGTTCAATAGAATGCCCCACTGTCCTTTTACTTTCTGTTTGGCATTCATGGGTTGAGAAGTCTGGAAACTGCCACAGTTGCTGGTGATTCAACCTCCTGAAGTCTGCTCTGGTCCAGACCTGGAATGCCCCAGATCTGGAACTGAGCAGCTCATGCGAGGCTGGGATCAGATCACTTGGGGCTGGGCTTGGCTCCCAGAATGGGTGCAACAGACCCTTCCTGTTGGCCTGCCAGGCTGCCTTCAATGGGAGATTTGTTTCTCTTTGTCACTTTGTGGGTTCTGTACCTCTATTTTGTTTAGAGTTATATTTTACAGGTATTAGAGGTGTTTGGAGTGGAAACCACATGGAGTTACTGTTTTTACTCTGCCATCTTGACCAGTATTGTACATTCTATCTAAACTAGATAATTTTCTCTCCTCTTCCTCATTCTAGTCTGGCCCTTTGCTCAAACCATTATCCATCCAGATACTGGAAGAATTCATTTCCCCACATCTCTATCACTCCTTTCCTTTGAGACCCAAAACAGAGCCATCTTTTGCCAGGAAACTTTTCTTCAACCCTACTCTCCCATTCATCTTTCCTTCTTCAAATGTTTTTATATCACTTTTGTCTTGATCTATTTTTTATACTTATCTCACTCTCATATAATAGCTGCTTACTTGGTTTTCTTGCTATTAGATTTTAAACTGCTTAAGAGTGGGGCCTTTGTTAAAATTACCTTTGTATTCTTAGTACCTCATGGATTTCCTGGGACATCTTAAATCCCTTAGTAAATGTTTGATGAAGCAAATTGGCTAGACAATACACTTCTGTGATTTTAATTACTGCATATATGCAAATGTTTCCTTGTCTATAACACTTCTATCTTTAACCTATATACTGAGCTCCAGACTCTGATTTCTAACTGGATCACCTTCCTACCAGTAGAGTGGCAATATTTCAAATTCAACATGTCCAAAACAAAACAAAAACCAAAAAAAAAAAAAACCCACCCCTCATCTTTCATCAATAATGCGTTTCTTTTAGACTTCTTCATGTATCTAATCTTACTAATTCCATATTTTCAAAATCTTGGAATTATTTAATCATTATTACTTGCATGATTATAGCAAGTCACGTAACTTCTCTTACCTTTAGTTTCCTCATCCGTATAATGGATTAATAATAACTAATACTTACCTCCATGAAGCTTATGTAAGAACCAAATACAATAAGGAAAATAAAGTCTTTTACATATGTGAAAGTAATTTATAAATGATATAAACAAAATATAAATAAGTAATCTATAAATGATGATTGTTACAATTATTATTGTGAAAGACTCCTGCTTTACTTTTATCTCTCTCATATCTAATTACCAAATTCTGTCAATTCATTCTTCATAAAGTGTTTCAAATAGATCTTTCTATTTATGTCTTCATTCCCACTACTCTAGTTCCACATCAACCAACACCTATATTATTATAACTGTCTGAAAGTCATTCTTTCTGCTTTTCATCTCTTTTCCTCTCTAATATACTTGGCACACTGCTGACAAATCAATATCCCTAAACCTACTACTTTCCAATTATGAGTAGAGGTCTACTCAATAAATAAGAAACTCCTTAACTTGGCAGTTAATATTAGACTTAAAATAACCCCAATCTACTTTGTATACATTAATATTTCCCCCTACTGAAACCCTTTGTTCTAGTCAATTTTTTACTCATTTCTTCCTGAACCCCATCATGAATCTCATCTTTGCATTTCTCTCATATTCTTTGCTCTACATGTGATGCTATAACTTTCCCTTGTGTGCTAGATAAATCTACCCGATCTTCAAGAATCTTCAAAGCTTTTGTCAAAATCATTCTCCTCCACAAAAACTTCTATGATTACTCTAGCACCTAGCTCATGATGACTTTCCTTCTCAGAATTCATAGTACATATTATTATTTAATAGGAAAAAACAATTATTTATTGACTTATGACATCTCTGTCAAGATAAAATGTATGTGCATTAAGGGTAAGGAATATTTTATGTTTAGCTTTATATCTGTAGCTTTTAACACAGTACCTTGTATAGAGCAGGCACTTAGCAAATGTTTGCAAAATAAAAAATCAATTTAACATTCTTCAAAATTTATTGCTTATGTTTCATTTATTCCTTGTTTAGTTATTATAGACCACTTCAAAAGGAAGTGTATCTTCCTTATTACTGTGCTTCTAACACAGAAAGTTACTCATTTATCCAGATGCTTTGTCTATATATTGTTAACCATCCAGATTTTTTGGAATCTTCAAGAGTCAATGTTTGTCAATAAATATGTGTTGTTTTATTTATTTATATTTGTGCACAAATGCCTATGGAAGAGACAATGTCAAAGTGTACATACAGAGTCTATATAGAGCACAGAGAATTCATGCTCCATTTAGACTACGTGCTGACTAGAAAACCTTTCTGACTCCAAAATTGTCTCTTGATGCTTATATCCCACATACTTCAAGAAATCTTTCTGGGTCCTGCTTAATCTCAGTGCCTTCCTTTTGTGACTATCTCCAAATTCTCCTGTTTGTGTCTTGTTAATATTATAAACAGTTGACATTATATAGACAAAACATCTGGAAATTTGATTAACTTTCTGGCTGGATGCTGAGAAAGATTCCTAGTTGTTTGCATGTTTTCTTCTTCATTAGATTGTAGGCTCTTTGATGGCAGAGAATATTTTTTAGCTTTATTTATGTCCCTAGAGCCTAGTATAGTGCTTGTACTAAGTAGGTAATTAACAAATGCTTGTTGACTTAAATAAAGAATTACCAAAGCCATACATTGGCACACTTTCTCTAATGAGGAAAATTTGCAGCTTGTTGCTTTTCCATTGAAATAAAGCAGCTACAGTGGGTCTACTTGGAATGGTTATAATTCTCTTGTGAAATAATGCAAAGACTTAAGGGTATTACAAAACTTCTATGAGGTGGACCTATAGTTGTATCCCATTAGCAGAGTTGAAGCTCTTTAGTCAAACTTGTTTTTTGAACTCCTTGACTTCCTCTTCAAGCCCATCTAGACCAAACTAGTCATACAATTAGGTTGGGGGTGATTAAATACCTTTCAACTTAAATCATTAGAGCTATACTCACTAATTTCAGTTAGTAAGAAAGAGGGGGAAGAAAGGATATATACATATACATACATATATACATATATATAGGCACCCTGCATTCTTGCAGCTATATCCAAATCTCAGCAGCCCCTATACTTAAAATCAAAATTTATTTTATGACTATTTCTTTTACTATGTATACTAAAAAATAATACCTCCAAGGGGCGGCTAGGTGGCGCAGTGAGTAGAGTGTCGGCCCTGGAGTCAGAAGGACCTGAGTTCGGATCCGACCTCAGACACTTAATGCACACACAAACAAAAACCTAGCCGTGTGACCTTGGGCAAGTTACTTAACCCCAATTGCCCTCCAAAAACCAAAAAAAAAAATACCTCCATTATTCTTAACCTGAGTTGAAGGGAAAATTTTAGGGAACTACAGTCACGGCCAGGGAGACTTCAGGACACTGGTAAAAATCTGCTTCTTAGCTGGCCAAAGCATAAGTAAGAGATTAGAGTAGGACAAGGCTGGAGGAGATTTTACCTCAGTCTAGCATCTTACATCTCCACATTTTAACTTATTTTTAACAAGCTGTTACATTCAGCTGTCTTTCTCTTTTTGAAGGACTTCAAGTGCTGTCTACATTTAAATTGAAGAATCTCTCAACTCAACACCCTGGTAACAAGTCCAGTTGCTCTTGTCTAGTTGTGGTTCTACTTCAGGTAAGAGAAAAGGATGGTGGAATCACAGATTTAGACAGCAGTGATCTCAAAAGCCTGTGTCTGTCATCTTACAGATGAGAAAACAGAAGCCCAGAAACATTAAGTGACTTGTTCAAAGATACACAGCCAGTAATTAGCAAATCATAGGATTACAGGATCATGCTATTGGAGCTGAAAGAAGCCTTAGAAAACACCAAGTGAACCCTCTCATTTTGAAGATGAAGAAACTGAGGCAACAGAAGGATTCCTGAATGGATCAGGGTCACGAAGTTGGCAAGTATTAGGTTCTGAGGTAGATACAGAATTTGAATTCAAGTCTTCTGATTCAAAACTTAGTATTCATTCCACTCTCAGGCCACTGACTCGTGTATGTAGCTGCTACACTAATTTTGGTTATTAGCTATATTTCATACAAAATTCTATGTATGCATACATGTGCATAATACAATATATGTACATACATTTAAGTGTACATATACATAGACACATATATATCTCCTCTTAGAATTACAACCAGAGTAGACTAAGTGTATCTCTTGTAGACAACAAAACAGCAACTGTGAACTTTTGAGATGGATTTTATCTTTTCCTTCTTTTATATCCCAATGGCTTCTAGCATAGTGTTGGAAAACCGTAGGTTGGAAAACATAGTAGGTGTTGGAAAAATACTTATGTGTTGATTGATTTTTGTAGAGCACATAATTACTCTCATTCTTTTATGCATATCAACTTCTCTAGACTGTAAGTTCTTCCCAATAGGGGGCATATCTCCTACTCCTTTGTGTCCCCCATGGTGCCTAGTACAGGGCTCAAAGGATGTATGCTGATTAATTGATTGCTCTAAGTAATTCATCACTAAAAGGGCAATCATCTTTCAGACACTCAACAGTTGCCTGCACAACAACAAACAGTTACTTAGAGTCTTTAAATACCAGAGGGGACTAGTGATGAATAATAAAACAACTTAGATGAGGAAACTTGTCACTTTGTGTCTTCAGAATGGACAGTCCAAAGGGAGTGAAACAGAAAAGGAAGCATTGTAATATCTTGCTGAAAAGTAGCTCATTGTTATGCAGAATCCACCAGACAATGGGTCAAAAGCTGTCCTCACAAAAGTGATAAATAAGACTTGTTAAAACACAATATTCTGCAGCTAGCATACAAGGAATCAAACTATTGGGGGTGTTATAGTGTGTCCCTTAAAACACTTTGATATGGTAGCACCTTCTTTATCTGGAGGTCAGATTTGCAGCAGTTTCAACTATCCAGAACTTGGCCACAACCAATAAGTAGGGTGAAAATGGCCTTTGATATTACACAGGTCACATGGACTTGGCTTTGTGGGAATTACTCATGTGTGTTGAGTAATGCAGCAGATTAATAGCCACACGAACACATAAATAGCAGAAAGAAACAGGAGTTAAAAGCAGGGGGTGGGGTGAGGAGGTAGAATCCAAAATGATTATAAAATCATAGCTGTGAGCATTTGGGGGGGCAGGAAGCAATTCCATCTGTACACCTGAACAAAACCTAATATTTTATATTAAAGCAGGGTATAATAATTTATATTAATAATAAAGATCCTGACTCATCAAGGGAAGGTTAAATCATGTTCAGTGTTGATGACCTGTGAGATATAGTTGAAAGGATGCTGGCTTTGGAGTCAGAGGTCAAATCACACCACTGCTATTTACAACACGACTTGTATCTCCTGGATGAGTCATTTAACTCTTTAGCATTATCTTTGAAACTTGGGGGCTGAACTAGATACTTTTAAATTTATCCTCTGCCTCTGAATTGTGTGAGCCTGTAAGTATATATATTTATATAATATTGTTTAGCAAGACTACCTGTTAGAAAATGCTGGTCCTGAGAGCATTAATTCTTAGCTATTTGGAAATTTGACTTTTGTAGAAGAAATCCAATCTTTCAACTAGCCAACAAACTTAATTAAGCACCAACTATATATGTCAAGCACTATGCTATACACTGGGGATACAAAGAAAACCAAACCAAAACAAAACAAAATCCTTGTCCTTGTGGTGATTAGATTATATTCCATCAGGGAAGACTCATTCACACAGAAGTGTATGGTAAATGAAAACAAAATAAATACAAGGTAATTTTAAAGGGGAGGCAGTAGCACGTGGAAGGATCAGGAAAGACCACCTGAAGGATGATGTGTTTGAGTGGAACTTTGAGCTAAATTAGGGAATCTAAGAGGCATACGTAAGGAAAAAGGGCATCCAGGTAGGGAAGATATTTTGGGTAATGACATGGAGATTAGAGAGGGAATATAATGTGTGAGGAACAACAAGGCCAGTTTAAGTGGACCATAGAGTGTGTGAAGAGGAGTAAAACAGTCTAGAAATTCCTACCCAAAGATCCTGGATAAGATGCTGCTGTACAAAGGGTCCACCCATCCTGTTTAAAGTTTCCAACAGAGCAGCCACAGGACAGGGCCCTAGGGAAACCTCAAATTGGTCCATTATCTTGTGAATGCCTATGTTTCTTAAGGACACGTGTAAGTTTTCCATTATAGTGGATATAATGACTGAGAGAACATAATGATATGGATAAACAGAAAACTTAAGTAAAATATGTCCATCAAAATATCAGCAGAAAAAGGCCAACATTAATTTTATGGTATGCAAGGTCAAATGCTTATATTTTCAGATATCTGGATTCAGAGCCAAATTAACTGGTATAGGGAGGGAAACTGTGCTCCACTGCTTTAAAACTCTTGATCACAAATGACCTGACTTGCTTTCCAGGCCACCTCTCTTGTCTAACCTTTCTTATATATTTCGGTACACTGATCAATAGAGTTTCTCCCTCCCTTACCCACCCCCTTTAACTAAATAAGCCATACAAGGTGAAAAAATGTCACTGAATTAATATTTATTTTGCAACATAAAAGGCCCAGTGGTATCTACAAATAGTCTAATTAATTGGGATTAATTTCATGTGCAAAGTTTGTCTCTGCAGGTGTTGATGGAGTAATACATCAAAGAGGCTTCACCTCTGTAAAAAAAATCAATGGCAACGTAACCTTGATTACTGTCTCTGGTGATGTCACACATAACACTAATCAGTCATGGTTTGCACCAAATATTATGGCGAACAAATATTATTTGCTTTCTTACTGGCATTTTTCATGACAAGGAACAATGTTCACTCATTTAGATAGCCATTCTCTAAGGGAAGATAGTCACCTTTGGGAAACTGGTAAGGATATATTGATGCAAATGGGAGTAGTTGAAAAGAAAATTACATGAAAATATGAAAGAAAACACTAGGATGGGAGCCACAGATTACCTTCCAGGGAACCAAATGCCCAGTGTATTTTCACAAATGGCAGATCTCCAGATGGAAGTGCCTTGCAATACAGTATTATAACTTCTGAAGATTGATTGCATGTGACACCCATAATAGCCAACTTTAATACCTGTGCCCTTCTCTCCCCCCCCAAAAAGGCCAAAAATTTCTTCCTAATATTTAAGAACATTTAATGTTCATTTGCTTCTTTGAATCCCAATGGGGATTCAGATTTGCAGTTACCTGAACCAGAAAGAAATGTTTGGATTTGGAGTCAAAAGACCTTGATTTTAATCATGGATCTACTCCTCACTCCCTGTAAAACCTTGGCAAATCCTTTAACCACTCAAGGCTTCTGTTCCTTTATCTACAAAATGTGGTGACTGAACAATTTGTTTTAAGTCCCTTCCAACTGTAAACCTCATGTAACATGGCTATGCTATAGAGTCTAATTACATTTAACTGGTGTTGATTGTGGTTCAAATAGTGAACCTTCTAAAAAGTCAGTCACTTACAGAAAGACAGAAGGATAATTAAATGCAGCTGAGGGAAAACAGTGGTTCCAATAAAAAAAGGAAGAAGTTCAGATGCTCAGCTGTGGGACTTGCTCAAAAGCAGGGGTTCTTTTTTTTTTTTTTTTGAAGCAATTGGATGTTAAGTATCTGAGGCTGAAACCAATCCTGCGTCCTCCTGACTCCGGGGCTGGCACTCTTAAAAAACAGGGGTTCTTAACCTGGGCCCTAAGGATCAATTTTAAGGGGGTCTGTGTGCTTGGATGGGAAAAACAAATCCAATCTTTATTTCAATAGAATCAGCTTAATTTATATTTTATTTTCTGCATTTAAAAATATTATTCCAAGAAGTGGTCCATAGGCTTCACCAAACTGCCAAAGAAATCCATGGCACAAAAATGGTTAGGAATCCCTGCCTAAAATGGGGCTCAAAGGGGCTTTGTTTTTGTGTTTTTCATCTATTTGATTTCAGAACAAGGAGAATTTTATCTAGGCTCTTATTTCACTAAAATCAAGAAAGGATCAGATCAGGTAAAATCAATACATTGTGGGTATTAATAACTTATTGAGTAGCAAAGGTTGTATAAAGATAGAACACTTATCAAATGTTTATTGTGTGCCAGGGACTGTGAAAGTGGCTAGTGATAGGAATATAACAAGAAAATTCTTACCTTCAAGAAACTTACATTCAAATGGGGGCAAGACAAAGTGGAGTTAGAGAGGTATATCATGGAGTGGAATTGGTCTGAAAATAGCGTGGAAGCCTTGTTCTGGTAGGTCAAGGCAAACCAAGATGTTGAACATTGCCATTCTGGCTGATTTTTACAGTGGATGGCTGCCTGAAATAGAGATAAAGCTAGGTTATTGGAATTAAGATGGTGTTAACAGCAATACTACTTGCAGCTTCTGTGGGAGTGTAAGAACAATAATACGAGCACACAGGAAGGCTGCTAGCACAGGTTAGTTGATCTGCTTTTCTAAAGGAAAGCAACTCAAAAGGGGTCAACAATCTTAATTTTATCAAGCATATATATCATTTACTTACTTCAGGGGAAAAAGTCAGTACCCTGAACTTCAGAGAAAAAAAAACCCAGAAATTACAAGTAGAAATAATAGCATAATGACCAATAGATAGGGCTTCTAACCATCTGACCAAATAATATTTACATCACAGATCAACAGAAAGATCCAGTTGTCTGACCATTATATACATGCATAGTTACCAGACAGAGAAGCACCAACATCTGGGTTTTTAAAGATGGGGGTGGGGGAATCCTTAACTGCTACCGAGTCTCATCTGGCCAAATCACAGGAACACACTTCCCCTGAGTGCGCTCCAAAAGCTAAATGCTAACCTCAGTGAGGTCTATTAATGGGTGGGGAATATCTCAACTCCCATTAACATTACAGATGGTAGGGTTTTTTTTTCTTTAAAAGGATTTCCCCTTTTTTTTTCTTATGTAAAATGTTTGATCTGTCTAGGTTTGGTAAGCAGATTGGCTATTTATCTGATTATTGTCACATAATATCTAACCTTTTTTTTTTTGGAAATATTGATGAGGTATTTGTCTAGGTGTTCATAATATTACAGTCCTAATCTGCCTAAGACTAAGCAGTTAAGTCAGTCAACAGATTTACATTCCTCTAATATTAACAAAACCATCTCGTGTTTATGTCGCCTATTAAGGCTTCTAAAGTACTTCCTTCCAACAACTCTAAATCTTTAATTACTCTTGTTAATTTTCCCCCAAACAATGTCCCCCGATGAGAAGGCAATATTATAGCAAGAAAAAAAAATATCTGGAGTAAATGATAAATACTAAACCCTTTCTAGGACCTATTGTCAAATAGATGGATGCCTAGAAAAATAAAGATCTCTACCATATGAACAGCATAAAAAAGCCATTCCATTAACAAATAAGATGATCTCAGCACAATAGCTACCATTGTTTCTACTGCACTGATGCTTACAGGACTATCCTGGCCAGCAGACAAGACTTGGTTGCTTTTGCTGAATAGTCTTCCTTTAATGGAACAAAAAAGCAACATTATATTCCTGGGTACAGGGTCACAAGTAGAAATTTTGTTTCCCAAGACAAGCAGCATGAAAAATGTGACCAAATTAACTTTCTAAATCTCAGGATCTAAAAACAATACAAAAAGTGATTAAGATAAATTCAGTTTCATGTGGGAGGAGAAGTAGTTAATATAGATCCTTCTATATGTTAAAAAGAGGGCACATGTCAAGTTTTCATACCTTCAAAACGTTTGTGTCCTGGGAAAATGTTCCAGTCATTTTGTCCTAGTTTGGATTTTCTGGGTTTCATTTCTAGATCCATGGTATTGAAGAACTTGAATTGTCTCTTTTTTTGTTCTGTTTAATAATTAATGATGATGATGAAGGTAATAGGCTTAGAATATACTTTAAAAGGTAGTCAGGTAGTTTAATGCATAGAGAGCTGAGACTGTAGTCCAGAAGATCTGAGTTCAAATGTGACCATAGCATTTTCTATCTGTGTGACCCTAGGTAAGTTATTTAACTTCTGCCTCTGTTTCTACAAATTCCTCAGTTGTAAAATAAGGATAATAATAGCATCTCCTTCCCAGGGTTGTTGTGAGGATGAAATGAGATAGTAATTGTAAAGCACTAAGCACAAGGCCTGGCATGGAGCAGGTACCTAATAAATGCTCAGTTTTCTTCCTTCTTCATTACATTTATATCTTTAAACTTTTGTATTTTTCCTTCTTCTTCTTCTTTTTTTTGGAGGGCAATTGGGGCTAAGTAACTTGCCCAAGGTCGCAAGGCTAGGTTTTTGTTTGTGTGTGTTGTGTCTGAGGCTGGATCTGGACTCAGGTCCTCCTGACTCCAGGGCCAGCGCTTTACTCACTGCACCACCCAGCCGCCCCTGTATTTTTCCTTCTTATACATTAATCCACTATGATAAAAATATCATTGAGCATCTGATGTGTGTTCATTGTATTGCTAGAGGAGATTCTAGGGAAATAAAAGACATATTTCTTTCCCTCAAGGAGCTTACAACGGAGGGTAAAATGAGAGACATTCAGAAAGCCATTACAGACTATATAAGTCAGAGGGAGATGAAAGGCCAGTGTAATGTGACACAGGTGATAATGATAAAGGATTTCAAAGAAGGGGCAAATGAACTTGGATGGCATGATCAGAATAAAGAGGCTTTTAGAAACTGGACAAGAATGAAATGAGTAGAACCAGGAGCACAATTGTACAATAACAACATAGCTATAAAAACAGACAACTTTGAAAGCTGTAAGAATGACCATTCATATTTGCAGAACCGTGATGATGAAATGTATTATCCATTTGGCAGAGGTGATAGACTTAGAGTACAGATTGAGAAATTATATTTGTATTTCTGTACAGTGATATACATCATTAAATATATACTTATATTTACACATGTACATATGTGTATATATGCATACATACATAATGTGTTATCTATGTATGCAAACATACAGCCTTTGAAGGAATTTGTTTTACTTGAGTATACATATTTATTGTAAGATTTTTCTTCCCTTCCCCCGCCCCCCCCCAGTAGGATTAGGGGTAGAATGGAGAGAAAATAGTTTCTTAAAAAAATAATAGAGAGGGGTGGGCCAATAGAAATGTGAAACATTGAGGACAGCCAATAAGTCTTAAATCCATCATTGAGTTAGTGCGGTGTCAGCCTGGTGCCTACCCCACACATATGAAGATTTGTTCCAATGGCCATGAAGATGGGTGAAGCAGATGCTGTGGAGTTCTTAAAGCTTGGTCAGATATCAAAGATGCTAAGGTAATCCACCCTATTGGGGGCATTCTGACTTTCATCTTGCCACTGGACTTTGATAACTCTGGAAGACAGTGAGGCTAATGACTTTGTGCAGCTCTGTCTCTCTTAAATCTAATTTTTCCTCTTCAAAAATGGACAAACAACAATGAAATGTTGCACGCACATTCAGATGAGGTCTATGTATTATTACTTGTACTTAATTGTTTTAATTACAAAAGAGATGGGTGTAATCTGTTAGTATATGTAATATAAAAACAAAATACATCCTTTTTTTCAAAGAAAAGATGGGCTTCTCAATAAGGGAGGGGATTTTAGGTGGAGGAAATTACTTAATTGATGGCCTATGGTTGTGAATGAATGTGCTAATGATTAATTTTTAATATGAATAGTGAATAAAACAGTAGATTTAGAGTTAAGAAGACCTGGGTACTCCCACCACTGACACTTACTAGGTGAATGACCTTGTGCAAATCACCTATCCTTTTTAATTCTTGGTTCCTGTGTGTGTGTATAATATTTTATACATGTATAATCTTTGAATTTCACAGCCTGAAGAAGTCACTAGTATAGCTACTAATACCACCATATATAGTGATTTACAAATATTAAAACAATATATAAGTATTGTTATTATTATCCCATGCTACCTATTTTCCTCCAGTTTTGGCTAAATAAGATCAATACTATGTGGGGATTAATTAGGCTAGTGATGGATGATCATGAGGAAAAAAATAGTTTCAGGAGAGAAAGCAGGTAAACTTATGAATAAAATAGGTGAGAAATACTACATAGAAGATTCAACTTTTCCCCCCTTTTAACTCCTTAGGAGATGGGTTTCATAAACATTTGCAGTGTAGGAGAAATAAAATCATATATTAGGAATCAGATGACCTGGGTTCCAGTCAAGCCACCAATTCAGTAGACAAATCATTCAATCTCCCTGAGGTTTTCTCATTTATCCCAAGCAGATAATAATCCTTATACAAGATACATCACAGAGTGTTCTTTATAGCCCATGTTTTGAGAAGTGTTCATTCAGTTCTGAATGCCACAGTTTAAAAAGGTACTGATAAACTGGAGAGAGCCCATGATCAAGATGGAGCAGAGTCTTGAGAATATGCCTTTTGAGGAAACAGGGAATGTTAGAGAAGAGAAGAGAGAGAGAGAGAGAGAGAGAGAGAGAGAGAGAGAGAGAGAGAGAGAGAGAGAGAGAGAGGGCTTAAAGCATTTGAAGAGCTAGTACACTGAAGAATGATTTGATAGACTTGTTCTTTTGGCACTAGAGAATGGAAATAGAAACAATGGATGAAGGTGCAAAGAAACAAGTGTGAGCTTGACAAACAGAAAAAAAAGCATTTGAAGAATTAGGTTGGTCTATCTATCCAAAAGAGGGATACATTGCCTCGCAGGGTGGATTCCTCCTTAGAAATCTTCAAGCAAATAATGGACGGACACTTTTTGGCTATGTAGTAGAGGGTGTTTTTGTATAGGTATGAATTGGAAGAGAAGGCTTATTCACCTCTACAATTCTGTGAAAAGACAGATTTGTGTATGTAAATCAGTTTGTATACCAAGGCATTATATAAATGGTAGCTCTTATGTTTTCTTGGGTATATTGATGAGAAAGAAGCCCACCATTTTCCTCCCTATTTCTCTTACTTTCATCATCTCTTATGACCTCCTTTTCTCCAAGCTCTTAATCACCATTCACCTTGCCTCCCTTAGTCATTCCTCCTTTTGTTCTTATTGTACTGTCCTTTCTCCTTGTCTTTCTGCTCCCCTTATCTTCCTCTCATGTATTTACTACCCCTATTTTCCTCTTACTTCTGTTTTCCCCCTTACTTTCTCCACACCTTTTTCTAGATTTTCTTTTTTCCCCAGGCTCACCTCACTCCCATCTCCATCTTGCTTCCCCTTCTCTCACTTATCAGTTTTGTTAAATAACTTCCATGGGGAAGGGACATGAGGGAAGTGTGTGATTTAAAAAGTGAGTACTTTGGTTTCACTTGTCTCATGTCTCATTCTCTTCCTGACCTTGTTCCTGGCGTTAAACTTCAAAACCACACCTCTGATGATATATCAACCTGGAATTTTCCTTAGTACCTGCAGCCTTATTACCCTGGAACATTCAATCAACTTGTGGCCCTCTTTTCCTGGAATATCTCTCTGGAACAGTGTCCCCTTCTCGAAATGATGATTTCCTTCTAGGGTCTCCATTTTATGGAGGGACCCAGGCTAGCCAACTTTCATTCCCCTTCTAGCTGTGCTTCCAAATTTCCAGATTTCTGCATAATCATGGCACCTCACAGACAGCACCTACACACAATTTTCTCTCTTATAAAAAGGAATGCTAAAGTGACATTTCAGGGTTATTTCAGTATAAATTAGTTGAAGACTGGAGTCTGAAGTCATAGGTTAGATCCTCATAATTTTGAGTTCCCTTTTGTGTGTTGCTTTCCTTTATTAGAATGTAATCAACTTGAGGGCAGAAAATCAATCTATATCCCCAGCATATAGCACAATACATGGTACATAGTAAGCATTTAATAAAACTTCCTTCCACATCTTCCTTCCTTCCATGAAGTAGGTTTTCAGTTTGGCTAGTATTAACCTAGTTAGTATTTTCGAGGATTTTTCTTGTCCCCTAAAACATTATATGCTTTAAAAAACCCCACCACCACAGAACAGCATCCTTCATAGTGTGGGCTAATGGGGGTCATTCTCATCTTCGGTTTGTGACAAGACTACTTGTGCTCCTTTAATACGGTTTTTCTTTAATTCCCCAAACATAACACTGTCTGAGGGACATGATGTTAGCTAGGGTTCGCATTGTGCCAGGAAGAATGATTTCTCCCTTGTCCAGAGGTTGACACTTGGGTCCCTGGGCATGTTTCTCACTTTGTTCCATGAAGCCTTGGAACTGATCTGAGTTTGAGGCTCTGCACATTGATTAGTTCCATGGGGACATGAAGCCGAGCAAGAAATGAGCCTCCTGCTATCTGGATAATGCTCATGATATTCAAATATACAAACATGACTTTGACATGGAAATATTTATTAAAATGTGAATGAGGTGGGGGGAGCGAATTAGAGCATCAGCAATCTCTGAAAAGGGAGAGACTTTTTCCCTGCCTATTGTTTTGCTCAAAAGGGAATCACAACAGAATAAACATTAATTGAATGCCTACTATGTGTAAAGAACCTATTCAGGGCTGGGCAGGATACAGAATAACTCAAACATGGTCCTCCCCTACAAAAATTTATGCCATATCAAGATAAACGGAATGTGCATCAATAATTCTGTTGTAAAATAGTATTTGATACATACTATAAATAGGAGTGGTTCTGGTAAAAAATGCATAGGACTTAAGGGAAAGAATATGTTTGACTGGGGTGATCAGAGAAGGCTTTAAAAGAAGAAAGTCGACCCAGATCTGAAGTATGTGCAGGACCATGGTTTTTGTCTTTCTTTGTGTCTCTAGTGCTTAGCTTAGTGCCTTCTACTTAGCAGGTGATTAATAAAAGCCTATTGATTGACTAACTTGATCCTGACATTTTTATAGTATATGGATCTTTATATTTTCCTTGCCTTGTGAACAGATTAGGCTTAGGGCATAAGGAAGGCTTGTCCTACAGGTAGGAATTAAGTAGTTCTAGACGGAGAGAAAGGAAAGTGGAAGAAAAGGAGTCAGGCCAATGATTAAAAAAAATAAAAATAAAAAACAAACACTCCCCACCCTATTCTGCTCTAGATAAAAACTCATATTCCTTTAGTACTTGAAGATTTAGAAAACAATTTCTTCACAAAAACTTTGTGAGGTAAGTATTACCGCCCCCCCCCCCCTTTCATTTACGGGAATTGAGACTCAGATAATTCAAATGATTTGTTCATGGTCACAAAACTAATAAGTGTCCAAGCTAGTATCTAACCTATGACTTCGGACTCCAGTCTTCAACTAATTGATACTAAAATAACCCTGAAATGTCACCTTAGCATTCCTTTTTATAAGACAGAGAAAATAAAATGCAGCTCAAGGCAGAGAAAGCCTGAAGATCAAAACCCATGATATGCTACCACTTTCTACCATTTGTGATTAACATTAATTAATATTTAATGCCAATTGCTAATTGCTAGTACATTTGTTTAGAGCAAAGCCCCACTGATTGATTCCTTCATTCATAGAGTAACATTTTTAAGCTAGAAGGAAAATCTGAGCTCATTTAATCTATCCCCTGCTTTTTTATAGATGAGGAAACTGAGGCCCTGAGAGGTTATTTCCCCAAAGTCACATAGAAAGTTAGTGGCAGAATAGTAACTGGTATCCTAACTTCTAGCCTATATTCTTTTTATTTCAAGAATATACTAAGCATTCATTATGTGCCCAGCAGATGAAAGATGACATGGCCTTAGTTTCTGAGGAAGTGGATTTTAAAAGATAAAACAAATAGTCTTCATCTCGTTTGTTCTCATGGATAACTACGTACATCTAGGGACAAAATGACTGTCAGCAGGACATTAAAATATGTTATGAAAGATTTATACATTCATCAACTCAGTGACACTTGTATCACTGACTAATAGATCCACTTGTTATGGAACAAAGTTACTTAATTAGGCTCCTCACTTCCAGCTTCCATGCTAGAACATGTCCCATGCATCAATTATTTGTTCTTGAGAAAGTGCTAGTTAACAATCTTTGAAAGCAATGTATGTCAGAAATACTGTCCAGAGACTTACAGAGATTGTAATTTGTACATCTATGGTCACCACTTCAGATTGCTTTTTCAATCCTTTTGGGAAATCTCTCTTTCTGTAAGGAATAGGCATGTTAGAGGGTGGGACTGGCTTTTGGAGTATTACCAAATCTAGCAGCATTTGTTTTTGTTATTTCCTATCTCTTATTTCTATATAATTTCCAATAGAGTCAGCCACAGTAGACCCAGGAACCACCCAATGCCTTTGTACTACTCTCTGCACTGCTATCAAAGAGGGATGATTTGAGGAACTTATTCGCAGTAAATAGGGACTGAAATGTATTTCCCCATATGAGCTATCAATTTAAAGCTTGAAGGAACCTCAGAGGACATGGTGTTTCATTACCTATATTGGCCTAATTTGGTTAACATCACAGTGAAAAGCTAAAATTTGAACTCAAGTCCTGTGCCTCTAAATCCAGCATTCTGTTCACTGAACTATGTAATGAAACTATGTACTCTCTGAGTAAGAATGGCTGACCTCATGTGAATTTTTATACAAGGGATTTTTGGTGAGGTATGGGTTGGGATAAAGAGCCTTTAAAGTATCCTCCAGTTCTGAGAGGCTGTTCTTGTGAGTTACCCAAAAGGGAAAAAAAAACAATCTTCATTGGGAAATTTCAGGCTCTATGGCACCTGAGTGGCAGAGATATCATTAGGTAGTCCTAAGTTGCCAGGGATAGTCAAATAATTTCACATAGCTACAAAAGGTTAGTCCTGATAGATAAGGGTTTCTCTGAAGCTTGGTATCATCAACTGATGGTAATGGACAACAGGAGGAAATGATGGAGTGAATTAAATATAATGAAATCAAATAGGGATAAAAATTAAAGTTATACAACTTGGGTTAAAAAAAAAAAACTAAAACAAATACAAAATAGAAAAGGCATAGCCAGACAACAGTTCATTGAAAAAGATCTGGGGTTTTTAGTTGACAGTAAACTCAATTGGGTACTTTTATCAGTGATTATTGATACTTACACCTTCTCTATAAAGTCTTTGCAAAAATATCTATTATAAATCTATTATAAAATAACAGCATAAATATATAAATAACAATATAAAAATTTAAATATAAAAATAATAATTCAAAGGCATTCTTGATGAAAGTTTGAGATGCTAATAGGTAGATGTTTACAAGTTTTTTGATCACACACACCTATCAATAAAATATTTATTGAGTGTGTGCCCCCAAATATATGTATATTTATTTGTCAATTATATACATATACTAGTTTAATATGTAAAATATTGAACTGACATTTAAATACATAAAGACTTAAGAAAATACAGATTTTAAAGTATAAGAAACTGAGGCAGACAGGGTTTTTGTGACTTGTATAAAGTCACACAAGGAGTAAATGCCTGAAGCCATATTTGAACTCAGCTCTTGCCTAACTTGAAGCTTAGTGTTCAATCAATTGCACCACCAGCTGCCTCAAATCCTTTAGATTTTTTTCCCTATTTGTACCTCTATGCTGAGGTCTATGGGTTGGTGTCTTTTTAGAATCCATAGCAGGCACTTCTCTCTACCATGAGAGGTTACACTGCCAGAAGTTGCCTTTCTTTGAGTGACTATCACTCATGGTCTCCTACTGGTTCAATATCTCTGATTCCAGGTGGTATTGTCTGTTCCTGAAGTAATCTCTTTGATAACATGATCAATGGAGGTAAGAAGAGAGGGAGAGGGAGGGAGGGAAGAAGGGAGAGAGAAAAACAGAGAGAGAGAGAGAGAAAGAGAGAGGATGGTTGTAGGCCTGATGGGAGTGATATCCTCTCAACCAATCACATTGCTTTAATTTTTTGTCCCAATTAAAGAGAATCACACTTCCCAAAGAGATCATAGGGCTTAAAACATTTTTTTGTACGTATTGAAAACATTTTCAAGTATATTGGGATTGATTTATTGGATTGTCTGGGCCTTCTATAATTATATTAAATGGGCTATAATAGCACAAGTATGATAATAGAATAAATAGTGATCCAGTCACAAGGAAAAAAACTCCCCAAAACCCCCAAATGTATTCCAAAGCAAACTTGTGAAATCCAAGTATGAAGTTAATATTCATGAAAAAGTCAACAGAAGGCTTTAGTCTGCTTTCATTGTTTCAATAATTATTTAGTTCTTTGATAAACTACAAATTCTGACCCTATGCTACACATTGTGGGGGGTGTATAAAGAAATAGCAGGGGGGGTCTCTTGCCTTCAAGTAGCTTATAGCCCATTTAGAGAGAGATATGACACATATATGAAGCACAAGGCCATTTGTGACCCCAAAATTCTGTTGTTCCTCTATTCTAGTGCCTGAAGCTATTTCTGCAACAGCTGAAATAGAGGAAAATATTTCAGAGAACATGGTTCTTTCTAGATTGAGACAGTGACTGAATAAAACCCTCTGGCTTCATCAGAAATGACTTAGAGGTCAAATGATACATTTTCAGGGATACCAATTTAATTGAGGAAAATATGAAGAATTCCCTAGAGCAATTCCAATCTGTTTTTTGTTTCAACATCTTGTCATGAATTGTGTGTGTGTGTTTGTGTGTGTGTATTAAAATTCATTTGGTGCTGAGAATTTAAAAAAATAAAACCTTTTTATTTTCACAACATTCCTTCAAGATAATTGGAGAAACCCTGAGGTGTTGCCAATTCAACAAATTGCTGTCCTCAAGACAGCTGACAGCCAGGACCTGAGCTTAGAGAAGTAGAAATATCCTTGTTATGGAAAATATCTTTTCCATCCATGTGTTTCATATAGATGCATTTTCATCCCCCTTTCCCCTTGCATATGTGATTTGATATCCTCTTATATTCTGCCTGATCTATTCAAAAGAAATATGTATATATATATTAGTCAGACTTTCAAAGCCCTCCAAAATGTGGTCCTAATTTGCCTTTGTAACATAATCTCTCCACTCCAGGCATATTGCCTTACTCACAATGGAACCACATCACCTCCCTCATCTTCCACCATCATTTTTCATCTTGTATTGTATTATAACCCTCTTCTTGCCTGGTGTCCCTTTCTTTCTTTCCCAACTAGAAAATCCCTACCTTTCCCAGTCTTTATCAAGAGTTATGGGACTTAGAAGATATTTCACAAAAAGAGTCAAATAATAATGCAAGAAGCAAGAGACTTTTTTACTGAAGTATGTCCACTCATATAAGGGGAAGCATAGAGCCTAAACACTGGGGCAACATCAGAGTTCTAGAGTTGAAAGGGATCCTAGTGACCTTCTCATCCAGTGGGTTCATTTTATGGGTGAGGAAACTAAGATCCAGATTGTTAAAGGGACTCACCTAAAGTCACATAAAGAACAGTGGGAAACAAGGGGGACAACAAAGAAAGGACACGATCAGAATGGTCATGGGCACAGGAGTAGGAAGCAGGATAGTTAGTGATGGTCCTTTGGAAAGGCATCCTTGTACTCAGCTCTCCAATATTCCTTTGAGTCTGTACCAGATGCTGGAATCACGATCGCTTTTATAGCAGGGAATTTCACTGAGGCAGTCAGAGTTCTTTAATAGGGAAGAACAAAGTTATTGCTCAGGTCAGTTTGGTTGTTTTCCTGTCTTCGATATCTTAGGATGGAAGATATCTAAGTATTGACATTGGGAAGGTCTAGTTGAATCAGACAGGAAATATAAACATGCAATATTAAAGTTTCCAGAACAAAAGGATGTGTGTGTGTGTGTGTGTGTGTGTGTGTGTGTGTGTGTAGCATGCTCGGGGTTCAGAAGAGAGGTAACCCAATGCAACCCTAACCTTTGTGGACCTTAGAGAGTCCTATAAACAAGGGGTTTGCTGTTATTTTAAACTACTTATATACTCTAATTCTCTTCCTCCCCTCCCAGCCTCATTCCCAGGTCACTCTAGTACAGTGATTTCACCTTTATATGTACTATAAAGATAGGTATTATTATCTGCATTTAATCATATCCCACATAATGTGCTATGGTTGTTTATCTAACTTACATTCTTTAATTCTGTGTATCTTCATACTTATCTTCCTAACTAGATCATGACCACCTCAAAAGGAGGGTCTGTGCATTATATTCTACTGCTTTGTAACCCCTAGAGCACCTCAGCACAGAGATTTTCACAAGCTACAAACTTAGCATATGTTGATTTCTATTCAGATGGAGCCATAGGTAAATACCTCCCCAATTCTCTTTATCAGTAAGATGCTGGCAATTATTGAAGGCTACAGTGACATGACATTTGGGGAATAAGCAAGCCATTCAGAGGAAATGGAAACCATGACAACCACTGTGGTAAACAAGTTCCTTCTAGGAATAAAAACAGAGACATACACTGCATGGGGATGGTCAGTGACCTTTATTTATTTTTCATTAAGACAACACTGAAAGCTACTAGATCATGTGAGCATGTGTTTGTGTGTGTGTGTGTGTGTGTGCGTGTGTGGGAGAGAGAGAGAGTGAGAGAGAGAGAGAGACAGAGACAGAGACAGAGACAGAGACAGAAAGAGACATAGAGAAACAAAGAGACAGAGAGAGAAACTGACAGAGACAGAGATGGGAGGAAAGAGATGGACAAGCAGAATGAGAAACAGAAATAGAGAAAGAGAATTCATGCCTATTTCTGAATTAGGGAATCATTACTAAATAAATGTTATTTTTCTATTTTTCAGGACTGAGGACAGTGTCACACATAGCGTAACAACTTAATGTTTAGTTTTCCTAATTCTCTTAAAAAAAAGAACCTGTGTCATTTTGGGGTATAACTTTGCATTTTGTTTATACTTTCATTTCATAAGTATGCTTTGGAATTAATAATTCTTTTTTTTTTAAACAAATACTTTATTAACTTCTGTTTTACATCATTCATTTCCGCCAGATTTTGAGTTACAATCATTTTCCCCCCATTATTCCCCTACCCAACCTCCCAGAATAGCAGTCCCACAAGATATCGCTTCCTCCAATCTGCTCTCTCCCATACCTTCTCCCATACCCCCTTCGACTTTTCCATTAGAGGAAGGTGAATCTTTGTGTCCCAATGCCTGCACATCTTATCTCCCAATTATAAGCAAAAGAGTATTAATAATAGTATTTATATATATTTGAAACATTTAATGTTAAGACCTCGAATTTCAGATCCATTTCCTTCCTCCCTTGTCACCCATTCCCTCTGGGGAGATAAGTAATTCAGTATATGTTGTACATGTCTAGCTATGCAAAACATTATCATAGTAGATATATTGTACAAGGCTGCTTATAATTCCCTCCCACTCATCCCACCCCCCACCTGGTCCATTCCCTACATGATCCTGTCCCTCTTCTATAGTGGGTACTTCCAACCTCCCCTCACCCCAAGGATGCCCTCCCATCCATCATCCCTCCTCTCATCCCCCTTCCCCCTATCCTGCTGCAGGTTGAGATATCCCATTTAGTATGTATGTCATTTTCTCCCTGAACCAAATTCAATGTGAATGTGGTTTTGCCTTTTTAGCCTTCCTTATTCTCCCCCTCCTTTGCAACCACTTCCCCCTACATGAGATAGTTACCCTACCATGTCTCTCCCCATCTCCTCTTGCCACTTTCCTCTCTCACCTCATAATTTCATCCCTTGAGTACTCTCCCTTCCCAACAAAATCAACCTATGCCCTCTATCCATATATAACTGTAACCATATACACACACATTCACATATGTATTCAGTATGACCACCCCCTTCTTCCATTATTTTCATAGTGAGAAAGATATCATCAGTCACAGATATTGCTTTTCCATATAGGAATGTAAATAGTTCAACTTTGATAAGTTCCTTTTGATTTCTTTTCCCTGATTACCTTCTCAGGCATCTCTTGCTTCTTGTGTCTGGATGTCAAATTTTCTATTCAACTCTGGTTTTTTCCTCAAGAATGCTTGAAAGTCCTCTATTCCACTGAATGACCATATTTTCCCCTGAAACAAAATACTCAGTTTTGCTGGGTAGGTGACCCTTGGGTTCATTCCCAGTTCTTTTGCCCTCTGGAATATCATATTCCATGCCCTTCGATCCCTCAGTGTAGAAGCTGCCAGGTCCTGGGCTATTCTGATTGTGTTTCCACAATATTGAAATTGTTTCTTCCTGGCTGCTTGTAGTATTTTCTCCTTGATCTGGGGATTCTGGAACCTGGCTATAATATTCCTGGGAGTTTTCTTTTTGGGATCTTTTTCAGGAGGTGATCGGTGGATTCTTTCAACCTCTATTTTGCCCTCTGGATCTAAAACATCAGGGCAGTTTTCCTTGAGAATTTCTTGAAGGGTGATTTCTAGGTTCTTTCCTTGATCATGGCTTTCAGGTAGTCCAATAATTTTTAAATTGTCTCTCCTGGATCTATTCTCCAGGTCAGTGGTTTTTCCCATGAGATATTTCACATTGCCTTCCTAATCTTTCATTTGTTTGGATCTGTAACAGCATCTTGATTTCTCATAAAGTCACTAGCTTCCATTTGCTCCAGTCTAACTCTGAAGGAATGAATCTCCTCAGTGAACTTTTGAGATTCTTTTTCCATCTGGCAAATTCGACTTTTTAAGGCATTCTTCTCCTCATTGCCCTTTTGGGCCTCCTTTGCCATTTGAGTTAGTCTATTTTTTAAGGTGTTGTTTTCCTCAGTCAGGCTGTTGACCCTCATTTCATACTTTTCCTGCATCCTTCTCATTTCTCTTTCTCATTTTTCCTCCACTTCTCTTATTTGATTTTTAAAGTCCTTCTTAAGGTCCTCTATGGCCTGCAACCCACTCATGTTTTCCCCTGGGGCTTTTGGAGCAGGACTTCTGACCTCACAGTCCTTTTCCCTCTCTATGCCCCCAAAATAGGAGTCTAGGGTTGCAGTTTTCTGTTTCCTTTGCCTTGGCATGTTGCCACTTAATTGCTTGACTTTTGGGCTTGTTGCCACACTATGGCTTTAAGGCCAGATAGAGGAATTTTCGTCCTGAACGTGTGGGGGGCAACTTCCCTTTCTGGCAAGCTGTAAACCCACCCACAACTTCCACCCTAGATCACAATCCAGATCCAGGGAGGTTAAAGCAAGAGCGATTACCCCCAAGACTGATCGCTGGATCTCCCCACGATTTGTAGGCTGGGAGCCGGAAATGCCTCTGAAAACTACAAAGTGGCGTGTCTCCTCAGCAGCTTCTAGCCCCCAGGGGAGGGAGCTGACGCATTCCCCAAATACAGGTCCCAAAGTCCATAGGACACTAACCTCTTACTTTGTCCTAGGCAAGTCTATGTTGATAATTCTGGAATCTCCACAGTTCCTGGTGTTCTGGGGTTCCTCCAGCTGGTTGTTGGCCCTGCCGCCCTGGGGCTAAAACCTCGGCTCTCCTGGACCTGGGCTCGGCTCGGCTCCTGCGCTCTGCGTGCTGCCGGCTCCCAGACCACTGCGCTGGTCCTTCCTGCAGGGTGCTGGGCTGTCCTCAGCGGGAGGTTAGCTTCTCTGTGTCGTTCTGTGGGTGCTGGGGCTCCAGAAGTTTTTCAGAGTCCTTTTTTACATAGTTTGTGGAGAATCTGGGGGCAGAGAGGCTTGGAGGAGCTGTTTCTACTCCGCCATCTTGCTGGAATTAATAATTCTTGAACTAAATAGCTTCTGTCCCTGCCAACCCACCGCCCCCACCAAAAAACACCTTTTGTCTCCTATTTTAACAATTTAGGTCCAATTAGTCCTGATTAAACTGACTTGCTCACTTTCCTCTGTAAAGATAGTCCATCTCCCATCTCCATACCTTTGCACAAAAGGTCACTCTTCCTTGCCTAGAATGAATTCCTTTGTCACCTTTACCTCCTAGAATTTCTATCTTCTTCAAGCCAAGGCTGAGTTATCATTAATAGAAGACTTTGGTGAAAACTATGTGGCCATTTTAATGATAAGTTGTTGAGTTGTGACATGGTGAATGCTGTATTTTGATTTTCTGTGAATGTTTTGCTCTGATTTGTTATTGAATAAATAGACAGCTTACTATACTATGTAATCAGAACCTTGAAAGCTGTTCACAGCAGCCATCCTCTGGAAAGCTACTCATGCGTGGCTTTGCACTTATTCTTCTTAATCTCTATCAATCAAATCAGTTAATTTTTATTAAGTACTTAATATCCATTAGCTTGTGTGTTAGTATTTAGGGATATAAGTATAAAAGCAAAACAGTTCCTACCCTCACGGAACTTGCATTCCCATTGGGACAGAAAATAAGCATATATAGTATACAAAATGGCTAGAAGGTAGTTTTGAAGGTTAGGTATTCACCTCTTTGGGCAGATAGGTTTTGCAGTAGAAAGAGAACTAAGCCTGAAATAAAGAATATCTTAGTTCAAATCTAGTCCCAGACACTCAGTAGGTGTGTCACACTGGGCAAGTCACTTAATCCCTATTTGCCTCAGTTCATCATCTGTAAAATGGGGACACATTGGAGAAGGGAATGGCAAACCATTTCAGCAGCTTTGTCAAGGAAACCCCATGTACAACATCCATGTGGTCACATAGAGTTGGACACTACTGAATGACTAAACCACAACATTAATATCTTGGGGAATCATGAAAGACTTCCTACAGAATGTGTAGATTGCTTTGATGAAAACTAGGTATAAAGGCAGAAATGAGAAAGAAGTGCATTCTTAATTGGTGCCAGCCTGTGCAGAAGCACAGGAAGGGATGGAGAGTTCCATGTACGGGGAACAATAAGAAGGCCATTTTAGCTTAACTGTAGTATTTATGAGGGGGAAAATGTGTAATTAGAGTGGAAAGGTATGTTGGTCCTCAACTCATTAGGCAGAAGCTACGTAGTCACAGTGTCAGCTAGTAAGATTAATCCAAACAGTTCAAATAAGTGGCTGATTCAGTGGGAAGAAAGTCACCTCACCAGTTATTCAACTAAATTGGCCATTCCACTTGGTTCAAATGATCATATTAATGGTTAATTCATATTTAAAATCACTCAATTCATTGAAACATTCACTCCTTCTAGATCAATGACTTTTACTCTCTTCTATTATTATGACATAGAAGACAGACAGCCTAAAGAAAAAATGAGGGTTTATATGGAGCAAAACTGGGTGGAGTTCCTTCAAACACAGAATTCTTCTCTCCTACCCTCCAGGGGTAACACATATATTAACACATATATGCACACAATTAGCAAAAAGGAACAGAGAAATAAGAGAGAAAATTTATTTTAGTTATCCTCACCATTTTTGTTTGCCCCTCTATTCCTCTACCCATGATGTTCCTCCCACTTAAACTGAACTCCCCTTTTCTATCCACTTCTCCATATCTATTTCTGATACTTCAAGTCCCAACTCTCTCACAAGGCTTTGGCCTAATAAATGCCATCTACCATGATCATTTTTTCCCCTGACTACTTGGTTGGGGTTGGGGGAGAAGGAGAAATATGTGACATATCCGGAAAACAATGTAGTAGACAGACTGCTGGAGTTGGAGTTACAAAGATTTCGCAAAATCCTGCCTCACCACTTATTAGCTGAGTGATCTTGGGCAAATGATGTGACTATTTTTCAACCCCATTTCTAAAATGGGGATAATAATAACACCCAACTCACAGGATTGTTGTGGTGAACAAGTGAATCAGCATATGCAAAGTGCTTTGCAAAGCTGAAAGCAATATTGAAGTGCTACCTGGTACAACAATGAATACACAAAATAATAGTTTCTCTTTTCTCTGATCTTTCTCACCAGAAGCAATTTCATGTTTATAATACATAGATCTTACTATGTTACTCTCTTATTCAAAAGCCTAGAACAAAAATTCTTAGCCTAGCACCCAAATTCTTTTATAGTCTGACTCTAATGTACCCTTTTGATCTGTTTCAAATTGCTCTCCTTCACAATGCTGTATTTTAGCCATACTGGCCTACAAACTATTCCCTTAACTTTATATTCTGTCTCCCAGAAACCATCCTCCCCATTCATAACACATTCCCTCCTCACCCCACTTCGAAGAATTCTTATCTTCCTTAGAGGCTCAGCTAAATTGATAACTACTCCATGAAATCTTTCAGTTGTTAGTTATTTCTTCTTCCCCAAATTATCTTGGATTTAATTCTCTGTGTGCATGTGGCATCTCCTAATAATATTCAGGCTCCATACTAGAGGGCAGGGATTTTGCTCCCCCTGTATCTCCAACACATGGGGTAGCTGCTTAACAAATGTCTGTTGATTTGAATGCATAAACACATGAAAAAGACATTTTCCCCTAAAAACTCAAGTATTGTGTTAATTCGGAGGTGGCCAGAGATCATTCCATTTATCATTAGACAAATTTGTACTAAACACCTATCATGTGCAAAGAACTTCTTTCCTTTTCCTAAAAACATCCCACATATAATAAGTGCTTGATAAATACTTGTTGACTTGAATTGAAATGGATTGCTTTTAGGTACTGGGAATTTTGTGCAGAGTTTATTTTCATAGCTGGGTCAAAGTTATTAAAAACTTCTGGATTTGTTTATTAACCCTGGTACTGGAATCTTGCTAAAGGAAAGTTTGCATCATACATACAGCCCAAGCAGATGATGTGAATCAGCAGGGAATAAATGAGATTCCAAAATCAGCAGATAACTTTTTAAAAAGCATTTTTTCCTTCCTTGCATTAGGGACATGAACAACAACCAATTTATTTCCTTAACATTGCAGCACAGCATCAGATCCACATTTCTGCTTTCACCGTGTTTGTATCTGTGTTCACATCTGAACCTGGAACCATTCCATACCGTATTGCATTTCTTCTGAATACATTCAGCTTGGGGATTTCATGGTGAGCAAAGAGCTCTCAGAACATAAGTTGCAATATGTTGCTTTTAGCAATTCAGTGTATTCAATCATTGGAACTTCTATCTTTCCACATTTATTTGCCCGCCAACATGTGGATATACATCAACAAATTTGCATAAGGTCTACAAAGAGCAAACATAGGGATTTTTGCCCACAAAGATGCTGTAAAGTTGCCAATATTTCTCCGTTGGTCAAAGTCCCCTTTGAGCTTTTACAATCCATTTTTTAAAAAAGTAGAATATGCTTTCAGGTCCCCAAATACTCTTCTGGAAGTATACCCTTTCCGTCTATATCTCCACTCTTAAACTGAGGCAGAGAAAGAACTCAGACTACAGCAGAGTTCAAGATAAAAGGTTCCCATTTGGCTGAATGTCTTAATGGACTTCCCAGGTCTCTAATTTATTCAGGTAAGCATGTATTATATTAAGTATCTTCTATGTGCTCAGCACTAGGTTTGTTTGCTAATGAGGAGCTTTCTGAAGATGGAGAGAGAAATAGAAAGACAGAAAAGCAGGAACAGACGAAGAAAGGAACACACAGACAGAGCCAGAGATACAGAGACAGAGACAGAGAAAGACAAAGAGAGAGAGGAAGAGAGAGAAAAAAGAGGGAGAGAGAGAGAGTGACAGAGAGAGAGAGAGAGAAAGAGAGAGAGAGAGAGAGAGAGAGAGAGAGAGAGATAACAAGAGGAAGAGGACAATCTGTCTCTGACATATATGACCTGTGACATGAGCAAGTCATGTTGCACATCTTTCATTTGTTCATTCATTTATTTTTTTTTCTTTTTAGTTCACAACATTCAATTCCACAAGCTTTTGAGTTTTAATTTTCTCCCCCTCCCTTCTCCTTAAGATAATTGCAATCTGATATAGGCTCTACATATACATTCATATTAAACATATTTTTGCATTAGTCATGTTGTAAAGAATTATAACCAATGGAATGAACCATGAGAAAGAAGAAAAAGCAAAACAAAATAAAAAAGAGAGAGAGCAAACAATATTCTTTGATCTTTATTCAGACTCCCTAATTCTTTCTCTGAATGTGGATAGCATTTTCCATCATTAGTCTTTTGGAGTTGTCTTAGAACCTTATTGCTGAGAAGAGCCAAGTTTATCAAAGTTAGTCATCACACAAAGTGGCTGTAACTGTGTACTATGTTCTCTTGGTTCTGCTCTGCTCACTCATATGAGTTCATATAAGCCTTTCCAGGTTTTTCTGAAGTCTCCCTCCTCAACAATAGTATTCCATTACATTCAGATACTACAGCTTGTTCAGGCATTCCCCGATTGATGAACATCCCCTCCATTTCCAATTCTTTGCCACCACAAAAAGAGCTGCTATAAATATTTTTGAACATGTGGGTCCTTTTCCCATTTGTAGGATGTCTTTGGGATACAACCCTAGACGTAGTATTGCTGGCTCAAATGGTATGCACATTTTTATAGCCCTTTGGGCACAGTTCCAAATTGTTTCCCAAAATGGCTGGATTAGTTCACAACTCCACTAACATGCAGCACATCTTTAAGACTGTTAATTGCAGAAACGTTAATATACACTAGTGGAGGATGTTTTCAAACCTGAATTCACCACAGGGATTAAATTGTTGGTCAAGACCCAAAATACCAATTATATTTACATATATTAATTTCTATTTAGACCATAGAGTACTAAAGGATTGGCCTATTGCTACAGATTTAGCTCCTTGACAATGTTTTGCTAGGGCTCATATTTATTTCATTGTCTGACTCCATATTGATTCTGTATTGACCTGTATTGTGAAATGAAAGTTGACAGACTAACCATGGCTAACTTTGGCTTGATTGGGCATTGCTGTACAGGGATTGGTAGCCCATTTTGACACAACCACCCCCTCCCCATTGTCTTCTGTTGGCCTTACAACACAATTCATTCTGTACTCCCTCAAGTGATAATGGAAAGCTCTATGTCAATAAAAGCACTCAGGAATCTAACAGCTATATTAAACTGACATTACAAAACTTATCAGACCTCATGTGTTTAGGTATCTTTTGCAAACTGTGGTCAGTGGAAACATCACCTCAGCATTGTTTTATCTCATTTAATAAAAAGCTCATGACCTACTTTAGAGTTACGTTTCTGTGCACAAAATGATGAGATGTGATCATTTCTTTGTCACTCTACAATCCCTGAAACAAGTGACCAAAAAAGCAGTCTAGCTTCTCAAAAGTGCACCTCAGGCCAGTACTCTGTGGAAAATGCAACTCCTTCCTTGGTAATCCCTTCATTTTCTTTCTTGTGCCAAGTTGAAAACAAAATCAAACTCTGATTTGAAAGGTTGGTGAGGTAGCCTCAAGACTGATTGTTTAAAAACAAAAAAAGTTTTATGAGTGCATTTTGCCTTTATATCACATTAATTTCTGAACATGTCATTTGACTTTCACTCCCTAGAGAAACTTCCCTTGGAATAAAAGTTTAAAAAAGGAAAGAGAAATACATTTTTTGCCATCTCTTCACTGAAGCCAAACTTGATCATTATAATTCCAAAATGTTCAGTGTTATTGTTCTCCTGTGTATACTTTTATTATTTTTACCCTTTTCCTAGTTTATACTTACTTCACTCTGCCTCAGTTCATATGTCTTTCTAGGTTTCTCTGAATTCTTTGTATTCATCATTTCTTCTGGCACAACATTTTTCCATTATATTCAAGGGAGTAACATGGTATAGTGGCATGATCATTTGTTCTGGAGTCAGAACACCTAGGTTCAAATCTTTCCTCTGATTGTTATTACCTCCCTGAACTTGAACAAGTTATTAAAGTCCCCTGGCATTAAATTCAGTTTCCTTGTCAGTAAGCTAAGAGGGTTGGCCTAGATGGATTCGGAAGTTCTCTCAAGCTTTCTATGTATCTTATTTTTTTAGCCATTCCCTAACTGATTAAGACTGACTTTGCTTCCTGTTCTTAGTGCTACAAACAGTGATACTATGAATATTTTGGCACATATGGGACTTCTTATTCTAGTTTTGATCTTCTTAGGATATATGCCTAGTAGTAAGATGCCTGGCTCAAACTATATATGTATGTACATTAACACAGATGCATACACACAATTCTAAATTATATTTCCAAGTATGGACCAATTGACCTGATTCTGTTTGGAGGAGAGCAACCTGACAAGGAATCAAATTCCTGGCAGGGAAGAACCTTCAATCTAAAGAGGGCATTGTTCATTGGGGTGGTATGGGAGTGACAAGATGATAGTGATCACGAGGAGGCCACTTCACTTGCCTGGGCTGCGATTTTCTCATCTGAAAAGTCAGTTCCTACCATGTCTTAATTGCCTAACAAACATGAAGTTTAATAAAACTGTATCCTTAAGATTCAAGGAAGGGGTCAGCTTCTGACTATATCAGCCTTCCTCTTTGAGAGGCTGACATAGATTATGAGTTGCTACAAGGGAATCTTAGCTGGAGCTGAGCATGACCCAGTTATAGACTGACAAGCTGAAGAGATGATCAGTTTTGGATACTTGATCAAATAGCTATATCACAGCAGGAACAGCAAGGAAGAAATCAAGATATCACATTTCTTTTCTCAGGAAAACATTGAATTTGCAGGGGCTATAATTGTTCATGGGACTATAGGCAAGTCACTTCATTTCTCTGGGCCCTAATTTCCTTCCCTGAAAAAGGACAGATCATTGTTAAGGTTTTTTTCTAGCTCTAAATCCTCTGATATGCTGGCAGCTTTTCTGTTGACTACCAACATGCCTATGTCTCTCTTATCCTCAAAAACCCCTACTTGATCCTTCTATCACTACTATCCCATATCTCTCCTGCCTTTTATGGTAAAATTCTTCTAGAAGGCAATCTATAATAGGTGCCTCCATTTCCTTTCCACTCCCTCTCTTCTTAACTCTTTGCAGTCTGATTAGCAGCCTTATCATTCAACTGAAATTGCTCTCTCCAAAGTTAGTAATGATATCTTAATTGCTAAGTCTAATGGCCTTTCCCCCCAATCTTTATCTTTTTTGACCTCTCTGCAGCCTTTGACAATGCTGATTATTATTATTTTTCCTCCTTGATACTCTCTTCTCTAGGTTTTTTTTTTATATCCTCCTACTTGCCTGACCACTTTTTTTTCCTGTGCCCCTTGCTGGATCTTTATCCAGGTCATACCTACTAAATGTAAGCTTTTTTTCTGGGCCCTTCTCTCTTCTCCTTCTTTACTCTTTTGCTTGATCAAGTCACTAAATATATATTAAGCCTTCACTATGTGCCAGGCACTGTGCTAAGCACTGAGAATACAAATACAAACAAACAAACAAAAAAAAAACTAGACCCTACCCTCAATTAACTTCTATTCTAATAGAGAAGATATCACATAAAAAAGATGAAAAGTGGGCAGGAGATTAGGGTGAAGATATGAAGTTTTCAAGCATGATGGCATTATAAAGAAATTCCAGAGAGTCAAAAGTGTAGAGAATGTAAACATAGCTGAATTGGGTGTCCACCTTAAAATGGAGGTTCTGGGAGGACTATGTCCATCAGAAGGAGAGGCCACAGGGGAAAGGGTACTTGTTATGTAAGAAGTCCAGGGTAAAGAGAACTTTCAGGGTGAACAGGCTCCCGTGGTTTTAATGATCATCATCATATGCAGATGACTCTCCTATTGGCTCACCTAGCTTTCAGTCTCACCTCTAAAGGTGCCTATCAGACATCAAACTGGATGTCCCATGGACAGCTTAAAGTCATTATGTCCAAAATCGAACTCATTACCTTTACCCCTAGACCCTTTCCCCTTTCTAATTTTCCCATTATTGTCAAGAACATTATCTCTCAGGTTATCCATGCCTACAACCTACGTATCATCTTCAATACAGAAACAGTTGTCAAGTCCTGTAACTTTGATAACATCTCCCATAGAGGACACTTCTTTCCTCTGACACTCTAGCTATTCTTCTGTGGCTCCTCATCATCTCATAACTGGATTATCACAAGAGTTGCTGATTGGTCTCCCTTCCTCAAATCTCTCCTCACTCCAAATTATTCTTTATTCAGTTGCCAAATTGCTCTCCCTAAAGCACAGATCTGACCATATTAAGTCCCTTTCAAATAAACTCCTTGTTACCTCCAGATTGAATATATAAAATCCTCTTGAATATAAAGCACTTTATAATCTTGTACCTTACTTAATTTCAAGTCTTCTTATACCATGCTCCCCTTTGCATAGTCTGTGATCAGTGACACTGACCTCCCTGCTTTTCCCTGCACACTATACCCCATCTTGATACTAAGTATTTTTGCTGCTTGTCTCCCAAACTTTGATCTCTCTCCCTCATCACCTCTGCCTCCTAACTTCCTTCAAATATTTGCTAAATTCACAACTTTTGCAAGAAGCCATTCCCATTCATCCTTAATCTTAGGATCTTCCATCTGGAAATACCCTCAATTTATCCTGCATATATCTTTTTTATACAAAACTATTTCAATGATGTCTCCCCTAGTAATCTATAAATTCTTTGTGAGCTGGGACTGGCTTTTGCCTTTCTTTGTGTCCCCAGTGTTTATCACAGTGTCTGTCACATAGTAGGCATTTAACAAATGCTACTTTAGCATCAGACTGACCTATGATTAGAGCACAACCTATTGGATAGAAATTCAATATTCAGATGCCTACTTTATTGAATTCATAAATCAAGAAACAGATGTGATATTCAAGCCGAGGATTCATATTAAAGGATTTTCAGATCTCTTCACTCTAGTATCAGGTAAAATTATATTCTTTTGTTTAGTGTCCTTGTGGTATGTCCCAATCAATATACTGCTTCATTTATTATTACATTGAGAATTGTTCCCTTTAAAGCCATTGGGTCTCCTCTTCTCTTCAGCCCATATCAACCTCAGAAATTTCAGAAAGTCAGTATCTCTACCTATCTCTCTCTGCTGCTCCCCACACCCTGCAAAGTGTTTGAGTAAAAGAATACTGAGAATTGAGTTGGATAAAAAGCTAGTAGGACTTTTCTGTCTAGTTTATAATGTTTAGGTAGAGTGTCTTTATTTTTTATTGCTTTAGTAACACTTTTTTCTCCAAAGGAAAGCACCTCCAATTGGAAAAAAAAAAGCAGCCAAAGAGAAAGTGGGATAATAGGAAAAAAAAAACAAAGCTTGAGCTCAAAGGAGCCTGAGAGGCCATCTTAATCCAAGCCCTTCATTTTATAGTTTGGGAAGCCAAGGTCTAGAAAGGTGAACTGACTTGCTTAAGGTTACACAGGTGTTAAAGAGCAAATCCATGATTAAATCCAGATCTTCTGACTTCAAAACTCACTGTTCTTTCTACCAAACCACCTTCCCTCCCTTGAGCAGATTAGAGTCATGCTCTCTTTACTCCACAATAGAGCAACTTGTGTCCTAATGTTTCCATTAGGGGTAAAAAACTGTTTTGGAAAAGAAGTCAGAATTACTGACTCCTAGTTTCAGTTCTTCTATTTACTAGTGTGTGATGGGAGGATGTCACTTAATCTGTCAAAGCCCCAGTTTACTCAGTGGTAATATATTGCAGTACCATACCTGTCTCACAGGGTTGTTTTGAGAAATGCTCTTATTAAGGTTAAAGCACTATGGAAATGGGAACTGTTATACAGAAATTTGCTTTACAAGCAACTTATAAAAAACATATTGATTTCATAAACTAAGGTACACCATGACTCCAGAACACCTTTTTTTCCCCTAAGAAAGAATTTTATTTTCCTTTACTCAAAAATTATTTTTTCAGGCAAAACTGAGTTAGTAAAGTTAAGAGAGACTGAGGTAATTTCATTCCCCTCTAAAAAAAACTTTTAAGGGGCAGCTAGGTGGCGCAGTGAGTAGAGCTCCGGCCCTGGAGTCAGAAGGACCTGAGTTCAGGATCCGGCCTCAGACACTTAATCCACACAAACAAAAACCTAGCCGTGTGACCTTGGGCAAGTTACTTAACCCCAATTGCCCTAAAGGGGCGGCTAGGCGGCGCAGTGAGTAAGAGCGCTGGCCTCAGAGTTGGGATGACCCGAGATCGAATCTGGCCTCAGAAAATGAGCACCCTCACACAAATAATGACTAGCCGTGTAACCTTGAGCAAGTTACTTAACCCCAATTGCTTAAAAAAAAAACTTTTAAAAAGTACAACAAAATAAATTCTAAAAGGGACAATCAACAACAACAACAACAAACATAGTCAATTTTTGTATAATGAGGCAGCTAAGAAGGACAGAATGAGAAGTCTGCTGACACTGCGGTAATGGATGTACATGGGGAGAATGCAGTACACAGGAATGCTTAGGGGATTAAGTATATGATGAGAAAGTGATGCCAGGAGACCCCACTGCTAATACTAGGTGCAGGATCAAGCATGATATGGCAACTATATCTCTTATTATCTAGTTTGGGGTTGCAATTCCAGGGCAGAGAGAAATGGTAGGTAGGTAACAGATGCCCTACCTAGATAAGGACCAGTGTGCAGAATAGGGGAGGAGTAAACAGAACTCCATAGATAATATCACTTTGGAAGTACTGAAATATTACAGACACCCCTTGAGCTGAAAAATGCTTCATAAAAGACAGAAACACAGGCCAGATATCTTTCCCCCACCCATCCAATCCCTAGGGGTGAACAGAGTTCAACTACAACATAAATTCTATAATTAAGGGATAGCCTGCAAAAATTAATAAAGAAAACACACACACAAACATGCTAATAAAAATCTACTATGGTGATAGGGAAGCTCAAGATATAAACTCAGAAGACAATGACTTGAAAACATCTACATGTGAAACCTCAAAGAAAAATGCAGAATGAACACAAATCCAATGAGAATTCCTGAAAGAGATAAAGAGACTTAAAAAATTTGGAAAATTAATTTTAAAAATTTTAATTAAAAAGTAGATGAAAATGGGAATAGAAATGAGAGCAATGAAAGAAATATTTAAAAAGAGAATTAAAGAGGCATAAAAATACAGAAAAAAACAACTTAAAGTTAGAATTGGTCAGGTAGATGCTAATGACTTCATGACATATCAAGATACAGTAAAATAAAGTCAAAGGAATAAAGAAAAGAAGGAAATTTGAAATATAGGAAAAATAATTGACATTTAAAATAGATCATGGAAAAATAATTTAAGGATAATTGGATTACCTAAAGTCACGATAAGAAAAAGAGGGAAACTGTCCATATATCTTAGAATCAGAGGGCAAAGGAGAAATTGAAAAAAAAAAACCACATTGATCATCTTCTGAAAGAAATCCCCAAATAAAAATTGCCAGGAATATTGTGGCCAAATTCCAGAGTACATAGGTCAAGGAGAAAATAATGTAAGCAGCAGTAGCAATCATGACTTCAAATATAGTTAGGGAAATGATATATGTGGCTAAAATGAATTATGAACAATGGATTAATATTAATAGTGAACATATATACACCAAATATCATAGCAACAAAATTCTTGAAGGAAAAATTGAATGAGCTAGACGAGGAAATAATGAAACTATACTAGTGGGAGAACTAAATTTATCCCCTTTATGTCTAAATAAATCTAAACATAAACAAGAAACAACTTAAGGAGATGAAAATAATTTTAGAAAGTTAGATATGCTGAACCTCTGGAGAGTATTGAATGTGAATCAAAAGGGATATAACTTTTTTTTTTCCCAGTTGTATATGGCAGCTTCACAACTAACTATGCATTAGGGGATAAAAAACACACAAATTCAAAAAGACAGAAATGTCCAATGTAACTTTTTTGGGTCATGACGCAATAAAAAATTACATTCAATAAAAGACCTTGGAAGCACAGATTGGAAATTGATCAGAAACCAAATGATTTAATCCTAAAGAATGTGCGGGTTAAAGAACAAATCATAGAATCAATTGATAATTTCATTGAAGGTAATACCAATTAGAATGCCGAAATTGGAGTTACAACAAAAGCAGTATTTAAGGGGAAATTTATATCTCTAAACATACATAAAGGACAGAAAGAACATATTAATGTCTGTTTAACTAAGAATACTAGAAAAATAACAAATTAAAAATCCTCAAGCATCCAAATAGAAATCTTGAAAATCAAAGGAGAGATCAATAAAATTCAAAGATAAAAAAGTTGATATGATAAAGACAACTAGGAGCTGAATTTGTGAAGGAAAAAACAAACAAACAAAAAAAACTCCAATAAACTATTGGCTAATTTGATTTTTAAAAATTAAATTTAAAAAAATTAAAGTCAAATCACCAGTATTGAAAATAAAAAAGGCAAATGCACAACCAATGAAGATGAAATTAAAGCAATTAATAGTATCTCTTTTTAATAATTAAATTAAGGCAATTACTTAAACAGACTAACTATATGCCAATAAAACTGTCATTTTAAATCAACTGAATGAATATTTATAATAAATATATATGTGTATATGTATATATGTGTGAGATTGTGTGTGTGTATATATACATATAAATATGTATATATACACACACATACATACACATATATATGCCAAGATTAATGTAAGAGGAAATGGAATGCTTAAATAACCTTGTTTTAGAGAAAAAATTGAACAAGCCAAAGTAGCACCAGGAAAAAAAATACCAAGGAGCAGTTGACTTTACAAGTTAATTCTATCAAACATTTAAAGAAAAATTAATTCCAGCTATACATAAACTGCTTGAAAAAACAGGTAAAGAAAGAGTCCTGTCAAATTCATTCCATGGCATAAATAAAATTTTGATAACTAAAACAAGGAGAGCAAAAACACAAAAGAAAACTATAGACTAATTTCCTTAATGAATATTGATGCAAAAAATTTTAAATAACACATAATCAAAGAGATTAGGGCAATATATCACAAAGATCGTACACTCTAACTGGGTAGAATTCTTACCAGGGATGCAGGACTTATTCAGTATTAGAAAAACTCTAAGCATAATTGATCATATCAATTTATTTATTTTTAGTTTTCAACATTAATTTCCATAAGTTTGAAATTTTCTCCCCTTCCTTCCCCTCAGCAAAAAACACGTGAA
>WOXC01007737.1:0-60143 GCA_011680675.1 Gymnobelideus leadbeateri | reverse complement strand
ATTGGGGGTCAGTTAGGTGGCACAATGAATAAAGCACCAGCCCTGGAGTCAGGAGGACCCAAGTTCAAATTTGGTTTCAGACACTTAACACAAAACTAGCTGTGTGACCTTGGGCAAGTTACTTAACCCTAATTGCCATACCTACCCTGTTCCAAAAAGCAAAACAAACAAAAAAACAAAGCCCAAACAAACCAAAAAAAACAAAAAAATTTGAACTGGTATTCCTAATGATGGTAGTCTATGGGTCTATCTATATTTTTTTACTTTACTCTTTCCTGGTTTAGGAAATAGAAATCTATCTCATAGAAGCTTTTTGACAGAGTTTCTTCTCAATATTTGATAATAATCTGTGCAGTATTGGTATTAGTTTTTATTAATTTTTAATTTAAAAATTTCTTGTAAATCTTTCTGGACCAAGGGTTTTATACTTGTTTTTCCTTGTAATTCCTTCACAGATAATTCTATTTCTTTTTGCAAGTATGAATTCATTATTCATAATATCTATTTGATATTGTTAAGTATATATTTGATGTTAGTTTGGTCATTTTTGATGGTAATGTTCTATTTCTTTTGTATTCTCAGTTTTGTTTATATAATTCTACACAGTAGGCTCTGATAATTTTATTTTATTTCTTTTGGTTTTATTGTTACTTAATCTTGTTCTTTTAAAAATTATTTTCAATCATTTTCTTTATAATCAGTTTAGTTAAAGGTTTATCAATTCTGTTGGTCTTCTTAAAAGAACTATCTTTTAGGGTTTTAAAAAAATTAGTTCTATTGACTTTCTGGTCTCTAATTTATACACTTTAAGGCACTATTACCAATGCTAATTATTATCACAATTTCTTTATTTTTCTCTAATTTTCAGGATTTCTTCATTTGTACTTATTTTGAGTTTACATTTGTACTTATTTTGAGTTTACTTTCTAACTTTAAAATGTATGCTTTATTCATTAATCTTCTCTTTTTCTATTTTGTCACTGTGCTTTAAGGGCTATAATTTTTCTTTTGAGTGCTTTTGTTGCATTTTGTTGTATTGCCTCAACATTAATCTTTATTATCAGATTTTTTATCATTTATTATCATTTATTTATTTATCATTTATTCTTAGTCTATTTGTTATTTATGATATCATTTTAAAATTTCCATTTAGGACTCTGATGTAGTGTGCGTGTGTGTGTGTGTGTGTGTGTGTGTGTGTGTGTGTGTGACTTAGTTGATTACTATTTTTTGAAGGGGATGGATACCTTTCATTTGTTTAACAAAAGTGGTAACTTTGGGGTCTTTGGGCAGGGGCTACTTCCTTTGCCCAGGTTTCTCTTCCTCTTACCCTTGGAAGGTCAGGATCAAGTCCCAAGCCAAGGATGCATAGTTGGCTTGGCCAGAGGTGCAGGAGGCCACCGCAGTGAGCCATCAGCCTAATGGTGATGCTTTTTACTGTGCCCTTCTGGCCATGAGCATTTCCCTGCAGGTTGTCCTCTGCATCCTTCACATTGTGCTCCAGGTGTGATGGTCTCCATTCCAATTCCTTAATTTTTCCTTCTGCCATCTTCTGTTTCTCTAACAGCTGGTTGTGAATTACTTCCTCGGACTGTTCTCCCTACAACACCTTCATTCATGTGAGTCTCATCTACCAAAGTCATAATTTCTGTATGTGTAAAGCTGTGCATGCTTTTTCATTCTATTTAGCTGTTGAATCTGTGTATCTGAATGTTTCACCTTTTGCTGAGTGAAAGTCTTCTTCAACTCCAGGTCCACTGGGGCAGCTACCTTGGTGCGAACTCTGCGCCTTCACACTCTGATTACTATTTTTGTTGCATTATAGACTGTAGAGATGTGTCTAATATATTTGCCTTTTTACATTTATTGACAATTTCTTTGTATTCTGACACATCCCTATTTTTGTAAAAATATCTTGTACTCTCAGTCAATACATATATTTTTTTCATGGCCCCTTTGGAAAGTACTAAAAGTCTTTTAGCTCTAAATTCTCTATTTGTCTAATTCTGGATTCACTTGTTTCTTCAATTTTCCATATTTGTCCAATGATGAGAAGGTTATTAAAAACGTTTTTTGTAAAATTTTTTGTAAAAGTTTTTTTCTGTAAAAATATTACGTGTTGTGGCCTAATATGTTTTGTTTTGTTTTTCTTTTTTGCTTGTCGTCCCTTTAGAAGGTGCTAAAATTCTTTTAGCTTTAGATTCTCATTCTATTTGTCCAATGATGAGAGGGTTATTAAAATTTCCTACTAATAGTACTTTACTTTGTCCGTCTTTTTCAATTCATCTATTTGCTCCTTTATGAATTTAAATGCTCTGCTATTTGGAGCATATAACTTTATTATTGGCATTGGTTTGTTTTCTGTTGGTCCTTTAAGTATAATATGATTGTCTCATTTATTTCTTCTTACATTATGACTTTTTATTTTTGTTTTAATTTTACTTTGTCAGATTGCATTATTTCAGCTATTGATTTTTTGGATTCAGCTGATGTGTACTTCTCTACATCTCATTTTGATTCTATGTATGTCTATGCTTTTTATACATATTTATTTTAAGTAATAGATTGTAGGCTTTTGTTTTCTTATTCAGTCTGTCACTCTTTTGTTTTATTGGATTATTGAATACATTCACTTCTAAAGTCACTAGAGTTAGATTTAACTTCCTCAGTTTATCTAATATATTTTTTAATTATGATTTTTTAAATTATCTTTTCTCTTTTAAGTCAATACTTTAACCTAATTGACTGGCAAGTCCCTGACCAGAGTCACCATTTGTTGAGGAGCTCTGGCCATGCCCCTGACTTGATTCCCAGTTCTGCTCATTCTCTGGGCTGTACCTCCTCCCCCACCAGCTGCCTAGCCACCTAGGGGTGATCCATCCTTAGGACTGCTCATCGACTGGTTAAGTCCCTGTCTGGGATTGCCACTTATTGAGGAAACCCAACTATGCTTGCTCATTTCAATCCCAGATCAATTTACTCTCTGGACTTAGTAACAGCCCATGCCTTTCCCAATCCTGCTACCCATTTTCCAGCTTTACTTTATGTTTTGTCTTCCCTCATTAGAAAGTAACATCCTTGAGGGTAGGGAACACATCTTATTTTCCTGTATCTGTATTCCTAGTGCTTAGCACAGTGCTTGGCACATAGTAAATGCTTAATAAATTATTTATCTATCTATCAGTCTACTGTTAGTTTTGTTTCATTTACATTGATGCAGTTCTATTCCTAGAGACTTATTTCATCTGCCTAATCAGCTCCACCCCAATGTGTATTTCCATCTTTCAGAAGTATCAATTAATGATGGAAATAAGGATAGAAACATTGCCCTATATAAGAAATCATCCCATGTCCCAAATCAAATCTTCCCAATCTATTCCCTTCCTTCTTCATGTTCCTATTTGTTTCCTTTGCCATGTGATCTCGTCTTTGGGCCATATGCTCCCATCCTTCTCTGTTATGATTCCATTTAGGGGGTCTGATTTCCTTTCTCCTGAAGTTGAATATTGACTATGGAGGTTCAACACTGTCTCAGAGAAAATAGCTGAAAAGTTTATTTTTGATGGTGATTGGGCACAATACCACCCATTTTCAGCCTTGACACTTATGGAGAATGACTTGTCAGAATTTGGGAACTAGATATGATTCTGGTAAGACTGCTCTTATAGATTCACCTAGTCTACTATATTGCATACGCGTTTAAGGAGGAAGACATTCTTCTTCCATATTTTTTACTCATTTATTTTTTTAACAGTATCTTTTACAAAACAGGCATTTAATAAATGTTGACTGAATGCAGCAATGAGTATACTTATGGTACCTTTTGACATTTTTATACTCTGTTGATCAATGGCTACTAATAACATAATCACCTTTATAAAAGGGTCCATGACATTTATTGTTGCTAAAAGGGAGATTTTATTTGAAAAGGCTGGAAACCACAGATATAGTAGAACGTGTGGTGAACTTGGAGTCAGAGAAAATGTATTCAAGTCCTGACTCTAATATATAGTAGCCTGTGTACTTAGGAAAGTCTGTCTCTCTGAGTCTATTTCTTCATCCATAAAATTCAGAGAACTCTACAAGATGACTTCTAAGGTCCTTTCCATCTCTGATATACTTTGATCTCATGAACCTATAATTTTTAGTAATATGATGCAAATATCATACCTTTCTCACCACCCCCTTGGGGTTTACCTAAGTTTAAATGATAGCTCTTCCTCTAGGTGTTATGTTGAGAAAATCAACGTGGTTAGTCTTTAATTTGAACTTTAATGTTAATTTGTAATTGGAAAAGGAAAATTGGACTGCTTGCATTAAATATGGGAAAACACTATACTTTGGTACATAGGATACTTTTGCCCAAGAGTAGGCAAGTGTGATGATTTGGTGTGTTATCATGAAATACTAGAAAATCTGGGAACATGGTAGGAATTATTAGAGTAATTAATTATTCTTTTACTTTTTAGGAATTTTTGGTCATCATACTTTTGGAAATCTGTGAAAATACCAAGTGTCAGTTACCAAAAGAGAAATGATCCATACATAGACTCAGAAAAAACTCAGAGCAAGTAAAAAGCAAGGATAAGGTCACACAGTGCTGCTCACTTGCTTAAAGATGTGTCTAAGACACAGTAAGTTTAATTCCAGAACCCAATTTATAAAGAATTCAGCATATGACTTTGGGACAATTGTTTTAACTTTTATTTTCATTTCGCCCTATCTCTTGAAGCTGCTAGTGAAGTGCTAGTAATTAATGATCAAAAAGCGATTTATAAAACCTAAAATTCCTAGATTAGGTAGTCAGTATAAAATAATGATACTAATCTCCCTTGTGCATATTTTGCTTTCTATTTAAAGTCTTTGAGGTCATAAAGTGAATTATTTAGTACATACATAGATAACAACAAACAGACAAAAATATGAGCATAAGGACATGATGGGAAAAACAAAATAATCTGAGAATATTACTGAGAATCAGGAGATTATGAAAGGCAGGGGAAAATGCATTTATTCCCCACTTCAGAGGCATTAAACATTATATTAAGATAACTGTCTCCAGTAACATTATCATACTACGAATAGAACTGGGTGGGGGAGGGAGAACATATTCCTGGTGGTCAGAAGACATGGGTTCTGGACCCAGTCCTGCCACTCGCTGGTTATGTGAATATAGAGAAATTACTTAATCTTTCTGGGCCTTGCTTACTTTATCTACAGAATTAGGAAGTTGGATTCAATCACCTTGAGAGCTCCTTCAAGTTTCAAGATTCTTTAAATTATTTTAACAGTGTAAATATCAGGCTGCACCATTTTTTGAAACTCTTGTTGGGCAAATTCCTACCCAAAGCACCGAAGAGTCTTTTTGTTATTAGTAATCCAGTTCAATTTAAACATACATTCTTCAAGGGAACCCCAAGTACAGGAAACTAGACTAGGTCCAACACACAATAGATTTCTAATCCATATTTAGACTTGATATGGAGAATTTCTGTGGACCAGAAGCTACAAGAAATCTTTAGTTCAATTCCATATTTTTTTAAAAGAAGACCATAGTTTATAAGTTAGATTAGTTGATCACTAAGATTCTAAATCTTGTTAAGTCTACCCATGATGCTTTTCCATACTTTTATAAATTCCTGTAAGATCAATCTCTATTTTATATCTGTTGGACTGTTATTTGGGTACCTGAAAGACTGAGTATAAGGGTTATACTTTTTCTCTTGTGAATTATTTCTGAAGACTGGACACAAGGAGAGTTCGAGAGGGACCCTCCGAGGCACATAGCCTCTAAGCAAAATCTGGAGCTGGATTTCATCAGTGCCTATCTCCTTTGAGATCTGACAAGTCCAGGAAGCATCCCCAGTTTCATCCCTCTTCCCATTATCAGATACAGACCAGAAGTTCTTCTCAGAGTGCTCTAGACAACCAGTATACATAGACATGAGGGGACTGAATGGGCCCCAGCCTGGCATAATGGAAGGCCAAGGAGACATACAAACTCACAAGCTGAGGTAAGTATGGACAGAATGATTTTAGGAGTTCTTTAGCTCTACTCAAGCTTCATGCCTGAAATTCACATACTTCACACTCTGGTCCCCACAAGAAATCCAAGACATGTGTCTAGGTCAACAACAGATCACCAGTGCCCCAGGCATCTCTGCCTCTGCTTTTACAGTTACTGTGCTAATTACTCTCAATGGAAGTACCAGTGAGCTTAAAGGGCCCCAGCTGCCGCTTGAGGGATTACTGCTGGGACTGCTCCTTCCCTGAACCCCCCAACCACCCCCATTGCCTGGAATTGCATGATAGGAATGTCTTTTGAATGCCCCTTGTGCTTCCTTCTTAGCTACTGCCTATGTCTCCTTAACCCTATGGGATTAAAGCCATTGATTGACACTAGGCTGTGTAGTGAAATACATCCCCCAGATCATTTATAAAAATGTCAAGTAAAAAGCCACATATATTTGGGCATAAAGATCATTCATTCTTACCCTATTCTTTGTTCTCTCTAAACCAGTTTCTAATCTGTGATGAAACACGGTCTCAATCCTGTGCTGTCTCAATTTAAGAATAAAACAAAACAAAACAAAACACTCTTTGTTGTAGAACACTGACAAACTTAAAAAAAAAATCTACATTGGTTCTTCCTTATCTGTGTGCTTATTTTCTCAGCCAAAGAAGCAAGAGCAAAAAATGCTAGTAGATTAGTCAGACATGATTTCCTTTTGTAGGAACTTATTTTATCTTTCAGATAGTAAACCTTTTGGGACGGGACTTGCTTTTATCGCCATAGTCCTTATTGAATGACATCATTGGTGCTACCATAGATAAATAAGACACACCAAACAAAGAACTGCCTCATTTATTTTTACTCAGCCAAGAACTGATAACCTGAAGTCTCCTTCTTTGGCCCTAGGAATTCATCCTTCCTCCTCAGATAATAAGGCCATTCACAGCTGGAAGTTAGACCTGACTATGTCTTGCTGTTCCTTGTGTTTGCTGATAAAGCGACTTAGAGTGCTGTGGATCTGTTGTGCCCAGGATACCAAAAGAGCAGCAGATTTCTGGCTGGGGGTGAGTTTGACTCAGTGACTTGCATCTGCTTGCTGAGTTCCTGCTCCAGGCGTCACAGCTTTGTTTCTTTAAGCAACAGGCCAGAGCTACAGCATCATCAGAGTTCTACTCCTAGAGATCAGCCCTGCCAGGTACCTCCAGTACTTTTGTGCACAAAGTGGGGAGAGGAGAGCAGTATTTGCACCAAATGAAAGGACACATCAATCAAACTTGTGCAGTGTTGGGAAGGTCAATTCTTGTCCTCCAACCCCTCCTTCTTAACCTCTTTAGCTCATAAATAAACAGCCTCTGTGAAAAGAAGGTGGCATAGTACATGTTTAGTAAAAAACACTGGATCTGGAATGTGAGTGCCTGGGTACCAATCCTACCTCCATGAAATCTGACAAGTCATTTGTACTCTCTAGGCCTCAGTTTCTTCAACTGTAAATCAAGGAGGCTAGAATATATGGCCTCTGATCCTGAAAGAATATGCTCATACTTTTGTGTGACTACTTTTCCTTATATCTCCTTGCTTTCCCGTTTCTTTAGTCAATGAATTAAAGGAATTTAATCATTTTAATTATTTTAATAAAAGAAAATTTGATGTGAAAATTCATACTTCTTTTATGTTAATCTGTTGGGCTTTAAGTCTTCATAGTAGAATTATTCACAAATACATTCCTTTTTTCTCCAGTATTCTTTCCTGTAGCATCTCTAAGAAACTAGTAATTAATTTCAATTAATTGACACTTTTTTTTCTATCTCTGGAAACTTGTCAGAAGGTAGAAATTCCCCCTACTTTTGAGAGGTTCTTGTCCTCTCTTTAGTACTGCCAGAAGCATTTTTTCTTCAAGAGTTTCAGAGTGTCAGTGACTAGTTCTTACCATAAGAAGGAAATATGTCTTATTTACACAGACCTAGAACTACTAACTAACCCAGAATGTAATGTCTCATCAGCAGCCAGCATCAATAAGGACTTTGATTTCTTGCCACTTTCTAGTGTTGCTATTTTCCAAATATATAGTGAGTAGCCAAGGCTACATTTCTACCCACTTTCATATGCTCAGTATTTCCTATATATGGTGGTGTGATGTAAAAAAATAAACAACACTTCCTAGCTATATTGTGTTAGTACTCTTTACCATTCATTTAAAACAAAATTAAAAACAAAACCTGGGAAGTTCATTCACTTTCTGTTTTGTATTAAGACAATTAAATTTAATGAAAGACATTTATATTTTTCCTATTGGTCCCATACTTGAGGTAAAAGAAATTGATGTAAAACTTTGTAAAATGTGAACATGTATCATAATGCTTGAAGAAAGTAGAATATAGAGGGCAGAAACTATCTTCATTTTTGTTTTTGTATCCCCAGTCCCTCCAATGCAACAGTACACCTATTACGTGCTGAAGAAGTGCTTTCATTGCTCTGTGATTTCATAAGTCAATCAATAAACATTCATTAAGTGCCTACTCTGTGCCATATACAGAACTAAGCTTTGGGAGCGCAGATAAGGAAAAGATAAACAGTCCCTCTAGGGACTCACAGAGAGTTGATAACACATACCCATAAGCTGAAAAGGGTGAGAGAGAAAACATACTCAGTGCTGGTGGAGACCAGTTCAAGGAACTTACCTGGTGGGAAACAAAAAGGAAGAGTGTGTACAAGACCTTGGGAGAAAAGGAGATGTTCTTCAATCTCCTTCAAGAGAAGACATCCGGGGTTCCAAACTCTCTTTAAGACTGACCACACGCACATGGGCACACACGCCACACATGGAGACATTGGAAACTGTAGTTCCAGCTTGTTTCCGTAAAGGCATCACAGAAATTTTCTTTTGGGTGAGACTGAGGCCTCTCTCTTAGTTGATCTGAGATCTTATCTTATTCCTATCTAATTAACTCATTCACTCCTGTATATTTTCTGATACATTCTAATACATACACACATACACATATCTGTACATATGTGTGTACACATACATGCATGTGTATATATATATATATGTATGTATATATATATATATATATATATACACATATATATTCTTTTGATTTCTAGTTGCTTGGATAAATAGGTTTCCTCTGTATTCACTATTTGTAATTGTCTGTTGTGCAACCTGCCTTTGGTGGGAAGGAACCTTGTAAGCTTAAGATTTGAACAGTCATTACCTCTTTAAAGATAATGGCCAGGAAAGTGGCTTTATTCTGAACCTATGTACTCCTAAACCAGCAATATTTAAAAGAGGAGGGGGGGCGGAGCCAAGATGGCAGAGTAGAAACAGCTCATCCAAGCCACTCTGCCCCCAGATTCCCCCCAAACTATGTAAAACGGGACTCTGAACAACTTCTGGAGCCCCAGCACCCACAGAACGACACAGAGAAGCTAACCTCCCGCTGAGAACAGCCCAGCAGCACTGCAGGAAGGACCAGCGCAGTGGTCTGGGACCTGGCAGTGCGCAGCGCGCAGAGCACAGGAGCCGAGCTGGTCCCCGTGAGCCGAGGTTTTAGCCCCAGGGCAGCAGGGCCAGCAGCCGGCTGGAGGAACCCCAGAATACCAGGAGCTGTGGCGACTCCAGAATTATCAACATAGACATGCCTAGGACAAAGTAAGAGGTTAGCGTCCTATGGACTTTGGGACCTGTATTTGGGGAATGCATCAGCTTCCTCCCCTGGGAGCTAGAAGCCACTGAGGAGACATGCCATTTTGTAGTTTTCAGAGGCAGCTCCAGCTCCCGGCCTGCATGCTAACTGTAGGGAGATCCAGTGATCAGTCTTGGGGGGTAATCGCTCTTGCTTTAACCTCCCTGGATCTGGATTGTGATCTAGGGTGGAAGTTGTGGGTGGGTTTACAGCTTGCCAGAAACGGAAGTTGCCCCCCACACGTTCGGGACGAAAATTCCTCTATCTGGCCTTAAAGCCATAGTGTGGCAACAAGCCCAAAAGTCAAGCAATTAAGTGGCAACATGCCAAGGCAAAGGAAACAGAAAAATGCAACCCTAGACTCCTATTTTGGGGGCATAGAACGGGAAAAGGACTGTGAGGTCAGAAGTCCTGCTCCAAAAGCCCCAGGGGAAAACAGGAGCGGGTTGCAGGCCATAGAGGACCTTAAGAAGGACTTTAAAAATAAAATAAGAGAAGTGGAAGAAAAATTGGAAAGAGAAATGAGAAGGATGCAGGAAAAGTATGAAATGAGGGTCAACAGCCTGACTGAGGAAAACAACCCCTTAAAAAATAGACTAACTCAAATGGCAAAGGAGGCCCAAAAGGGCAATGAGGAGAAGAATGCCTGGAAAAGTCGAATTTGCCAGATGGAAAAAGAATCTCAAAAGTTCACTGAGGAGATTCATTCCGTCAGAGTTAGATTGGAGAAAATGGAAGCTAGTGACTTTATGAGAAATCAAGATGCTGTTAAGCAGATCCAAACAAATGAAAGATTAGAAGGCAATGTGAAATATCTCATGGGAAAAACCACTGACTTGGAAAATAGATCCAGGAGAGACAATTTAAAAATTATTGGACTACCTGAAAGCCATGATCAAAGAAAAAACCTAGAAATCACCCTTCAAGAAATTCTCAAGGAAAACTGCCCTGATGTTTTAGAACCAGAGGGCAAAATAGAGGTTGAAAGAATCCACCCATCACCTCCTGAAAAAGATCCCAAAAAGAAAACTCCCAGGAATATTATCACCAGGTTCCAGAATCCCCAGATCAAGGAGAAAATACTACAAGCAGCCAGGAAGAAACAATTTCAATAATGTGGAAACACAATCAGAATAGCCCAGGACCTGGCAGCTTCTACACTGAGGGATCGAAGAGCATGGAATATGATATTCCAGAGGGCAAAAGAACTAGGAATGAACCCAAGGGTCACCTAGCCAGCAAAACTGAGTATTTTGTTTCAGGGGAAAATATGGTCATTCAGTGGAACAGAGGACTTTCAATCATTCTTGAGGAAAAAACCAGAACTGAATAGAAAATTTGACATCCAGACACAAGAAGGAAGAGATGCCTGAGAAGGTTATCAGGGAAAAGAAATCAAAAGGAACTTATCAAAGATGAACTATTTACATTCCTATATGGAAAAGCCATAATTGTGACTGATGATATATTTCTCACTATGAAAATAATGGAAGAAGGGTGTGGGGTCATATGAATACATATGTGAATGTGTGTGTATATGGTTACAGTTATATATGGATAGAGGGCATAGGTTGAATTTGTTGGGAAGGGAGAATACTCAAGGGATGATATTATGAGGTGAGAGAGGAAAGTGGCCAGAGGAGATGGGGAGAGACAGGGTAGGGTAAACTATCCCAAGTAGAAGAAGCAAGGGAAAGTGGTTGCAAGGGAGGGGGAGAATAGGAAGGCAAAAAAGGCAAAATCACAGTCACATTGAATTTGGTTCAGGGAGAAAATGACATACATACTAAATGGGATATCTCAACCTGCAAGCAAGATAGGGGGAAGGGGGATGAGAGGAGGGATGATGGATGGGAGGGCATCCTTGGGGGAAGGGGAGGTTGGAAGTACCCACTATAGAAGAGGGACAGGATCATGTAGGGAATGGACCAGGTGGGGGGTGGGATGAGTGGGAGGGAATTATAAGCAGCCTTGTACAATATATCTACTATGATAATGTTTTGCATAGCCAGACATGTACAACATGTACTGAATTACTTATCTCCCAAGAGGGAATGGGTGACAAGGGAGGAAGGAAATGGATCTGCAATTCAAGGTCTTAACATTAAATGTTTCAAATATATATATATATATATATATATATATATATATATATATATATATATACTAATATTAATACTCTTTTGCTTGTAATAGGGAAATAAGATGTGCAGGCATTGGGACACAAAGATTCACCTTCCTCTACTGGAAAAGTCGATGGAGGTATGGGAGAAGGTATGGGAGAAAGCAGATTGGAGGAAGCGATATCTTGTGGAACTGCTATTCTGGGAGGTTGGGTAGGGGAATAATGGGGGGAAAATGATTGCAACTCAAAATCTGGCGGAAATGAATGATGTAAAACAGAAGTTAATAAAGAAATATAAGAGGGGGCAAAAAAAAAGAGGAGGATTTTAATGGTATAACCCTTGACCAAAGATTGGAGAACATAATGTCCAGGCTTGTGGTCCTTCTGTTCTTCCAAAGTCCAGAAGTGAAATATCCCTTGGAGAGGAGTAGTCAAGATTAAAGAGATATATATCAATGTTTCTGTGAGCTACGTTCAGACAACCCAGCTGGGCATTTGTGTCTAACATGGGAAGCACAAACACCTTATATTTACAACATAACATTTTTACCAATGAGGTAATCAAATTCAATAACCATTAGACTAATACAAAATAATACCCTTTTAGATATTCACCTATTTTAACAAGAAATCAATTGAAATCATAGAGAAGACATAAATAGAAAGAAATTCTAAGTTTTGACTTTTTTTCCTAAGGGAGTTCAGTGGGGATTTCTGTTTCCATATGGGATTTGACTTTGTCCTCAGTTGGTCTCATATTTTGGATTTAGCTGGGATCATAGGACCCACTGTCTGTCTCTATTATCCCTCCATCATGTCCTCAGTAGTCTCCCACCTACAGAAACTTCTCACAAGGGTCTAGAGTCACAAGGCAATGGTCCAGGCACAGTAGCATAGCTCTGTGACAGCCAGAAGATAAGAAATGGCACTGTCATGAAAAGAATGGCCATAACTGGAGTCACACAAACTGTATTGGGATCCCAAACCAGCGCTTAATAGCTGTAAGACAATAATTAAGTCCCTGAGCTCTTCTAAGATTATCACCTACAAAATGGGGATGATAACACTTGCACTACCTATGTAAGTCAGTCCGTCCATCAACAAGCATTTTTTAAACTCCTACTATGAGACAGGCTTTGTGCTGGGCACTGAGAATATGAAAAGGCTGTAAAGGGAATACAGTATGTTCATAGTTATGTTTATAAAAATAGATGTAAATTTACTTGAGAAGGTGAGCACTAGTAGGATGGAGATAAGGAAAAGTCCTTATGTGGAAAGTGGAACTTGAGCTGAGCCTTGATGGAAACTATGGATTCCAAGGAATGGGGGTAAGGAGGAAGAGTATTCTATGCACAGTGAAATGTTATCTTTCAGGAATAGGAGGAAAGATATTTTGGTCAGACGATAGTATTCATGGAGGGGAGAAGAGTATAACATTGGTATGTTGTCTGGAAAGCACATTGCCAACCTTTATGGACTATAGAAATATGAGTTATTATTTTAGAATTGTATGTCATTTTAGGATGGATTTGCATTATTTGAAAAATACTCCACTGTCTATCAAGTACCAAATAATGATTTTAAAAATTTTTATGCATTTTAAGAAATATGCAATCAAAGGATTGCAGATTTAGAACCAGAAGAGAACTCTGAGGTCATCTAGTCTAAACTCTTTTTTTATGGATAAGGAAACAAATCCAGAGAAGATGAGTGACTTGCCCAGGTTGACACAGGTAACAGTGGCAGAGCCAAGATTAAAACCCACGTCATCTGACTTTAGCTCCACTGTGCTTTCCTTTGCTCCAAACTGCCTTTAATTCTTTCAGAGTAACCAGCAAAAATCTCTTGCTTGATAATAATCAACCAGTCTTTGGGCTGGGGAATGTTTATAACTCACAATATGTGTTGGGATAAAATAAATGTGTTTGTATACTCAGCGATAGTGTCATAGTATGTCTTTGCTAAAACTTTCACATTCAAATAAAATAGTCATTGTATGATTAAAAAGTCAATGATTCTCTTTTATATAAGTACTATTCCTTATTTGCAGCTAAGTCTAAGTTGTATATATAAACAAAAAAAAAAGCAAACAGAATGAAAACATTTACCTGATTAATTTATTATACTATCAAAAATATCTAAAAGCTTTTGTTGAGGACATTAGTTATCTTGATAGTCCAGATAAAGTTTTGGCATGCAATGCCTATATTCTACATTTCACTGTTCATGCCTAAGCCCAGTTCTATGGCCATATCAAAAAATGCATCCTGACTCCATCACCTTGCTGACTGGAAGCAAATAGACATTGACCATGGCCAATATGGGAGCTTGATTTTAAATATGTATTAAGAAAGATTGTTTTTTCTTCTTCGTTTTGCACAAAGGATGGAAGAAAAGGAAAACAAATTCTTATTGATTGATAAAATCAAATCAAATCTTGAATACAAAAGAAAAGAAAAACACTTGGATTTTGAATCATAGAACTTGGTATTTAATCCTGACTCAACTACTTACTTACCTTTTTTCTCATAATAACAATTTTATTCTCCCATAAATGTTTCTAATAACAAAGTATAAATTATCTTTATTATTACTCTACTTAATTCAACTAACATATAATGCATGTTTTTGGGTTAAGCAGATTTGTGTGTAAAGCTACTCTTCCTTCTTACCTTTGAGAGAATTCAAGCCCTTTGAGGGCAAAAGATATTTTATTTCTGTCTTCATATCCCCAGAACCCATCATAACTTCTTGTACATAGTAGACATTGTATAAATATTTGTGGAAATGACTGACCAGTCTGACATTGGCAAGTAAACATCTCTGTGTCTCAGTTTTTTCACTGTCATGGCATAGAGGATGGGCCCTGAAGACAGGAAGATTTGTGTTTAAGACTTGCCTTGGACACATTCTAAATTGTGATTTTGGGTTGGCAACTTAGTGCTCCAGACAACTAAAATGTAAAGGCTCATATTAGTTGTTTATTTGTATGGTGAAGGTTATTCCTACACTGAGTTCCCCACATTTTGGAAGGAGGTAGAAGAACAAACTTCCCCAATAAAGTGGAAACCCTTTTCAACTTCTAAATCTATGATCCTATCAAGCCAACAATTATTTCTCTTATAGGACCTAATTCATTTATTTACTCACAGCTTTTGACTAACAATACCCCTATGGCTCAAACAGAACTCAGTAGGAGATGTCTGGATGTCTATAGTAACAATTATTTTTGAAGAAGTTAATGACTAAAACATTATTGGCACTAAGTTGGGTACAGAAGGAAATTGATCATAAATGGTTTTATAAATGGCGCTGAACTGGAAGCTGAAGAACCTTGTGCTGGTTCTTCATCAAATGAACCACTTTGCTTTTGCCGTGTAATTTACTTCTTTCTCATGTTATCAGGTAGAGATAAAAATACCTGTTTTATTCAGAGTTATCATAAAGATCAAAAGGAACTTACCCAGGAATGAGGGGCTCTACTGGGATACACTCATTATGGTTACTTGAAATTAAGAAGAGGAGGAGCAAACAGGCCTAGGATGTGGTGGGGGCCCAAACCAGGAGAGGAATGAAAACCAATAGAGCAATGGTAGAGACAGAACTGAGATGATTTGGATATGCTGAAACTGTTTCCTTGTCTCTCTCTCTCTCTCTCTCTCTCTCTCTCTCTCTCTCTCTCTCTCTCTCTCTCTCTCGTGTGTGTGAGTGATAGGTAGGTAGTTCTTTAGTTCCAGCCAGTGGCCTGCTGTGTCAGCATTCATTTTTAAAAGGAAAATCCAAAAAAGGAGGGGGCGTAGCCCTGAAGATTTAGGACAGGAAAGAAGAAAGAACAACAACAACAAAATGCAGGTCAGACAAAAGGAGAAAAGGGAAAAAAGAAGACATTCTTAAGTTTTCTTCTTTAAAGACTGGGTGTGGAGGGTGCACAAAAGCAAAAGTGAAAATAAGAAAACCTAGGTAGCTTCTGGGAGGGGAAGAGGAAATTCAAAGGTCTTCATATTCCAGTCAAAAGACTATTTGTTGTAAGGATCTAGCTATTTTTTTTAACGCTTTATTGACTTCTAGTTTACATCATTCATTTCCGCAAGATTTTGAGTTACAAGTTTTCTCCCTGTTTTTCCCCTACCCACCACCCCAAAATAGCAATCCCGCTGGATATCCCCTCCTTCAATCTGCTCTCTCCCATACCCTCTCTGACTTTCCAGTAGGGCACAGTGGATCTCTGTGCCCCAGTGCCTGTATAATTTCCCAGTTACATGAAAATAATATTAATAAGAGTATATATATATATATATATATATATATATATATATATACACATACATATTTTAAAATATCTGATTTTAAAGCTTTGAATTGCAGATTCATTCCCTTCCTCCCTAGTCACCTACCCTTACTAGGAAGATAAGCAATTCAATATAGGTTGTACATGTGTAGCTATGCAAAGCATTTCCATAGTGGATATATTATAAAAGACTGACTATATTTCCCTCCCTTCTATCCCACCTCCCACTTGTTCTATTCTCTACTTTGATCCTGTCCCTTTTCAAAAGTGGGTGCTTCCAATTTCCCTTCCCCCCAGCCTGCCCTCCCTTCCATCATCCCTGCTCTCATCCCCTTCCCCCCACTCTCCTTTACAGTGAGATACCCTATTTAATGTGTATGTCATTCCCTCCCTAAGCCAATTTCAATGACAATAAGTTTGCTCCATTCCCTTTTGCCTTCCTGTTCTTCCCCTCCATTGTGACCATTTTCCCTGGCCTCTTCTATATGAGATAGTTTACCCCATTCTGTCTCTCCCCATCTCTTCTCATTGTATTCCTCTCTCACCTCTTAATTTCACCTTTTAAGTATCATCCCTTCCTATTAAATTGGTCTGGTGCCCTCTATCTATGTATACCTGTACACATATATACACACATTCACATATGTATTTATACATCCATATACCCTCCTATATAGACATATATGTATATATATATATGTGTGTGTGTGTGTGTGTGTGTGTGTGTGTGTGTGTGTGTGTGTATTTCTATTCCCATCAACTATTTTCATACTGAGAAAAGTTTCATCAGTTCTAATGACCATTCTTCCATGTAGGGATGTAAATAGTTCAACTTTGATAAGTTCCTTAAGATTTCTTTTCCCTGTTTACCTTCTCATGCTTCTCTTGCTTCTTCTATCTGAATGTCAAATTTTCTATTCAACTCTGGTTTTTAAATCATGAATGCTTGAAAGTCCTATATTTCATTGAATGACCATATTTTCCCTTGAAACATGACACTCAGTTTTGCTGGGTAGGTGATTCTTGGTTTTAATCCCAGCTCCTTTGACCTCTGGAATATCATATTCCAAGCCCTTCAATCCCTTAAGTTAGAAGCTGCTAGATCCTGTGTTATGCTGATTGTGTTTCCACAATATTCAAATTGTTTCTTCCTGGCTGCTTGTAATATTCTCTCCTCGATCTGGGAATTTTGGAACCTGGCTATAACATTCCTAGGAGTTTTCTTTTTGGGAACTTTTTGAGAAGGTGATCAGTGGATTCTTTCAACCTTTATTTTGCCCTCTGGTTCTAAAATAGCAGGGCAATTTTCCTTAAGAATTTTTTGAAGGATGATTTCTAGGTTTTTTTCTTGATCATGGCTTTCAGGTAGTCCAATAATTTTTAAATTATCTCTCCTGGACCTATGTTCCAGGTCAGTGGTTTTCTCAGTGAGATATTTCACATTGCCTATTTTTTAATTTGTTTGGATCTATTTAATATTATCTTGATTTCTCATAAAGTCACTAGCTTCCATTTGCTCCAATCTAATTCTGAGGGAATAATTCTCTTTAATGAGCTTTTGAAATTCTTTTTCCATCTGGGAAATTTGGCTTTTTAAGGCATTCTCCTCATTGCCTTTTTGAGCCTCTTTTGCTTATGAGTTAGTCTGTTTTTTAAGGTGTTATTATCTTCAGCCAGGTTGTTGACTCTCATTTCATCATTTTCTTGCATTGTTCTCATTTCTCTTCCCAATTTTTCCTCCACTTCTATCACTTGGTTTTCAAAATCCTTCTTAAGGTCCTCTATGGCCTCTAACCAGCTTGTATTTTTCTTGGAAGCTTTTGGTACACAGGTTCTGACTTTGCTGTCTTCCTCCTGTTCCATGCTTTGATACTTTTTGTCCCCAAAATAGTAGTGTAAAGTTGTGTTGCTCTGTTTGCTTTGCTTCCTTTGCTTGCTCATGTTGCCACTCAATTACTTGACTTTTGGGCTTTTTGCCACAGTAGGACTCTGCCACCCGACAGGGGAGCTACCTCCCAAATGCTGGGGTTTTCTCAGCTGCCAAAGGTATTAGTTGAGTGCCCTCTTTGAAACTTCCACATGCTCTAGCAAGCTGATCACACACCTCAGGACATCCACCCTCAACCACAATCCAGATCCAAGCAGGTTAAAGCAAGAGCAATTACCCCTCAGACTGGTTGCTTAGTCCCCCTACAATCTGCAGGCCAGAAGATGAAGCTGCCACATGGCTGTGGCTGCAGGGCCCTGGTGCCTCAGTGGCTTCTTGCCCCAGGGCAAAGGCTGACCACACTCCCAAACTTCCAGATCCCAAAGTCCACACTGTACTGACCTCTCACTTTGTCCTTAGTATCTATGGGTTGATAATTCTTGAAACCACCAGAGCTGCTGGTGATCTGAAATCCCTCCAGCTGGTAGCTGGTCAGGCCTGCCCTGAGGCTAAAACTTCAAGCTCCAGCAGGGCTGGGGTCAGCTCCTAGATGGCTTGGCTGCACTAGCTACTTCCTGCCCGTCTGTCAGGCTGTCCTCCGCAGGAGGTTAGCTTCTCTGTGTCATTTTATGGGTTCTGTAGCTCGAAAGTTTGTTCAGAGTCACCTTTAACATGAATTGGAGAAAGTGGGATCTAGCTATTTCTATAACATTTCAGACAACAATTCTGCAATATAGGTAGTATAAGTCTCTTATGATCCTCATTTTACAGATGAAGAAACTGAGTTCCAGTGAGGAAATGTGATTTAATTATGGACATACAACAGGTAGCAGAGCTAGGGCTTAAATTCCTGTGTTCTGGCTCCATATCCAATGCTCTTCCTCACCATAAGGAAGAGATAGCTAACAATAATAGCTAGTATTTATAGAACAATTTAGGGTGGCATTTTACATATTTCATTTCATTTGGTCCTCAAAACAAGCCTGTGAAGCAAATATACTTATTCTTCACATTTTATAGATGAGAAAATTGAGGGTGAGAGAGGATAAGGGACTTGACCAGAGTTACAAAGCTAGCCTGTATCTGCCTCAGAATTTGAACTCAGGTTTTACTGTCTGGTTTTCTATTGTGCCTTCTAATTTCTCTGTACCATTTAGCTGCTGTTATTATTAATCTGATTAATATTAAGGCCTGATATGTTCAAATGCTGAGAAATAGGAGTTTGATGTGAGCTTTATGTCATCATACAGGTTGGATTCAACACAGACTTTGTATTAAATCATCAAATATTTATGTGCTTGCCCTGTCCAAGTACTGTTCTAGGTGTTGGGGATACAAAGAAGAAAACATATGATTTCTTTTCTCAAAAATTTATCCTGGTGAGGGAAGTATAGGGAGGGAAGGGAGATTCAACATATACACAAATAAGTTTAAGTCAAAGTAGACTGATAGGGGCAAAGGAGAGATACAGATAAAGAGATCTGGGTTTTTTGAGGAAGGAGGGAACACTTCATATGGGAAGATCAAGGGTCACAAGGGAACAACTGATGGGAGAACTTTATGTGTATCACAGCGGCAGGCTTAAAGCCTTTGTTCATTCTCTTTAGGAATTAAATAACAGACAAAGAAAATGCTGTGACTTGGTCAAAAAGATATTTTGATATAATGGTTTGGGGTCTAGGCATAGGAATACAAGTAAGAAATAAAACTGTAGTAAGGGAATGCTGGCTTAACTACCTGCCAGGTGCTTTTCATTTAAGCATAAAGAAAGGTTATAGCTATTATTGAGGCAGTAGACACGCCACAGATGTAGCCTGAAGAATCATCTGAACACAATGTGTAGTCATGAAAAGTGTTTGAGGAGTGATGTTCAAGGACATTGAAGTGTTTCTATAAAAAATGAATTGTATGCAACCTCTGTGATGAGAGAGGGCATCTTGGACAAAATGTTCAATAACCTAAAGAGAAAATAAGTAGAGGTGGGTCAACTGTGGGGCCCTGGAATGAAAGGGGGAAAAATCTTGAGCTTGCAATGTGTGTCCAAATGAATGAAGCAATTCACCTGGGACTGTAATGGAAGAAGGAAGCAAGAGAGGTTTTCAGGAAGAGCTGATGGTTCATAGATGGATGAACCTTTCAAAGAGGATGGTTCATATTTTAATGGAAGGAGAAAAAGAAAGAAAATATATTAAATATCTAAGAATGAAGAAGTACATCAGGAAAACAGGGAGAAGAGAAAATGAGGAACTCTTATTTAGGAGACAGCTTTGAGGTTCATGGAGGAGTGAAGGAATGAAGAGAGGTAGCAAGGGCATTTGAGAAATTAATGAAGCAAAGACCAAAGAAAACAAGATGAACTGGCAGATTGGAATGCCAGTTCTTAAAGAAGGAGAAATAGAGGACAAGAATTCAGACACACAACGGGGAAAAGAGAAGAGGAAGGTCAAAGGAAGCCTTGAAGGACTAAATAAAATCATACCAAAATGGATAAAGCATGGCTTGAAGTAGGAAGATATAATAGAAGTGGCACATGAGTACAGCAGGCTAAAGGTGCAGTTTCTTAGAATAAGAGCTGCATATAATTTTAGAGCTATGAACAAGACTGAAGAGGGAAATGTGTGGCAAATAAAGGGACCAGCCTGGAAGCTTTTTACGTCTGACAGTACCTGAAGTGAATTCTGTAGGGGTCAGCTATTTGTTTAACGAACTTTGCATTTGAAAGGTATATTTGATCTGGGTTAGAAAATGCATGATCATAGAGGTGACTGAGGAAGGTGAAGAAATTTGTGAATATATACCTACTTAAACAAGTATAAAAGGGAAAAATCCTTTTGCTATATGCTACTTCCCTTCATACAATAGGAAAGGTAATGAAAAAGGAATTTTAGTTGCAACTTGAATCTAGGAGAGGCTTAGAAGTGACCAACAGTGATTTCATACACACAAGGAGATCTGTGATCTTCAAATTTTCTATAGGTGGAGTGTATGGGGTGTTCAGGAGGACTGGCACCTCTGGTGTGAGGATTTGCCGGCCCCTTTTCAGGGCCTCTTATTTACCTTTGGTGTCCACCTGCCACTCAACTCTCACCTGTGATTCCAAGAACCAAGAAGCTGTAGAACATGCAGTGACCACTCCGTGGCAAGCCACCTCAGGTAACTGACAGGCCTCAAAGCCATTGTTGAGTTAAGGGGATGTCTACTCCAAGCATGTTAAGACTTCTCCTGGTGTAATGGGCAGATGAGAACAATTTGTTTCAATTGCCAAGAAGGTGGCAGTAGCAGGTGTTGTGGTGCCCTTAGAGCTTGGTCAGATATCAAAGACACCAAGGTCATCCACTGCATCCTGTCAGTCATCTTGATTTTTGTCTTACCACTGGACTTTTTGTTGACTCCTGGAGAGAGATTGAGGCTGATGACTTTGAGCAACTTTGTCCAACTCTGCCTCACTTAAATCCAACTCATGCCCAAGTAACCCTGTGATGTTATTTATTCTCTTACAAACAAAGGACAAACAAAAACAACAACATGTGGTCTGGAGGTTTGCTTCTTTTTCTCCTGACATTGCTAGGGAAAGAGCGAAACATTAGGCCTCTGTACTTGTTTCTCATGATTGTCCTGCCTGCAACCAACTCATATTCTTTCCATCATATAGTTTCTCAATAATAGTTTTTGCTTCCATCATTTTTTTGAGTTCTTCATCGATTATATTTTGCAGCCTGCTTACACCCACCATGTTCTTTTTTGTTGCCCTTGGTGTGATATTCCTTGTTAAAAATTCTTCAGAGACTTTATATACCATGCTTTGGTTCCATATAGCAATGTGAGTAGAACATTTTTTTAATATTTTAATAATGTTTTAAAACTATAGACTTTTGATTTCATGGGAAACTTGGGATCATTGAAGTTATACTATCTATCCTAGAGGTACACATTGATGGACAAATTTTATAAAGACTGATATAAATGATTTTTGAAGGAAGGGAAGACAGTAAAGGTGTAGAAAAAATTTATCTTACCTTATCAATACACAAGAAAAGCAATAGCATAGAGAGGTGGGAACCAGAATAGAGCCATGATGTATGATCACAGTTTGTAGACTAATCTAAGTAAAAATCCTCAAAAGAATATTGAGAAGGAACAGTTAGATTGGTGGGAAGATACCCAAGAGGATAGTAGTACAATATCTTAGAGAGTAAAGATTCTTCAGAAAGAAGGGCTAGCCAACTGGGTCAGATATTGCACAGTGGTCAAGAAGGATGAAGCTATGAAGTGCCAAATCTGACAGCCTTTTCTCAATTTTTATTCTTCTTGACCTCTCCGGCTCTATTCTGGTCCCATCTCTCTATAACCCTCTCCTATAGAGAGATGGGTAGTCCCATCTCTCTATAACTCCTCTATAACTGCATTGGTGCAGTCGCAGCACCAATGGACCCTTCAAAATGCCCAGAATAGGGGCAGCTAGGTGGCACAGTGAGTAAGAGCGCCAGCCTCGGAGTTGGGATGACCCGAGATCAGATCCGGCCTCAGAAAATGAGCACCCACACATAAATAATGACTAGCCGTGTAACCTTGAGCAAGTTAATTAACCCCATTTGCTTTAAAAAATGCCCAGAATAAGTGCTCCTATTGCAGTTACTGCAAAAGTCAAGATAGAGGCCTGAGACCTGTGTAGTCTGTGACATCCAGTAAGGATCTGTTAAGACCTCAGAATAGGATAATCAGTACTAGTTGGGGTCTACACAAGAGAAAGGAGGTAGAAAAGAGCCCCATAGCATCACAGCATTTAATAAACCCATGGACATCAAATACAGGGTTAAGAACTTATTATCAGACAAAAACTGTTGGGAAAATTGGAAAACAATCTGGCAGAAATTAGGCTTAGACTAATATCCCACATCATGTACTATGAAAAGTCCTAAGTAGATACATGACCTAGATTTAAAAACAAACAAACAAACAAACAAATGTATCATAAACAAATTAGGGAAGGGAAGGAAATAACCTTCACAGCTATGCACAGTGAACAAGTTATTTAAACTTTAAAACTTCAGATCCCATCAATGCAGCGCAGGTAACAAGCCATTCAGGCCTTTCCACCTGGGGTGAATCATGCCAATTTCTTCCAGTATTTTCTTCTCAGGGGTTCTGCCTAACATGCTGAGTACCGTCTGTAAGGTCTCTTCATATTGCTTGCATACTGATCAAGCATGCGGATGGTCCATCCTTCACTAATATGTTTATCTCATTTCCTTACACTGTCCTATATTTCTTTGATATATTTTTTCACTGCTTCTTGAATGCAATTCATCATTGATATTTTTCTGTGACTCTTTTATGTTCATATGCATCTTGTCATTGTCCTTTGTATGACCTTCAATTAGGACTTTTTGCCATTGTGATATTTCATGGTTCATAGCCATGTGATATTCCTAAGAAATGCCAGTATTAAAATGATGTGTTTTTGACTCAGAGAAAAACTTGAACTTGTAGACAACATGCCACAATTTCCCTAATGCCTTACATTCAGTTTTCTTCTTCATTTTCAACTTCAGGTAGAGCTCATGGTTCAAACATCTGTGCTGCATACCATAGTCTGGGCAATAGGCATTGTCTACTTGAGTTTTGTGGAGTAGATGCTTAGGTCAAACTTTTTGAATGATTGAGGGATCTCATTTAGGGGGTTGTGCAACGTTTTGGAGCTTAATGCATACCAACCTTGCACATTAGCATCTGACATCCATCTTCAGTTTGGCCACTCTTGGACATCTCCCATGATAGCACAGATGCCCTTTGGTGAGCATCTCTATCCCTAGTTTACATCTCACTTGATGTTAACAGTGAAGGGATTTCTACCCAAAGTTCTCTCTGTTATTATATCTTTAACATGATCTTGAAACATGCACAGAAACCATCTTTCTGGTAGAGTATCTTCAATACCCCATTTTGTTCTACCAAATAAAGGCTACTTTTTTTGTAATTAACAAACAATGGACACTTTGGGATCTTGTACTTCAGTCAATTACATGACCCTAAATATATCACCTACCTTAGACATCATATGTAAAAGCCCATTGGACTCTGTTTTCATCAAATATGCATCAAATGCCATAGATGTATTTACATGTTATTCTCAAAGCAATTTGTAGACATGGGAAAGTAGGTATGCTAGGTAAATTCCTGAAATGTGAGAATATAAATGTGACTAGCATTTATACATTCACAAAATAGATAAGGAAAGAAACTAAATTGAAAAAATAGGTTCGAACAGGCTGCCCAAGTAGCTCTTGGGTTGTATGTAGGGTTCATAGACCCTCTCATAAGCAATATAGACCTGCTTTACAAGAAGCAACATGGTGAGGGCACTGGCTTTGTAGAGCTGGATATAAATCTTCCCCTTATGCTTACTGTGTAATCTTGAACAAATCACCCCAATTTTGGGCCTCAATTTTCTTATTTATAAAATAAGGGGGCTGGACTTGATGGTCTCTGAAGTACCTTCCAGTTCTACCACCATGATCCTTTGAGCCTATGATTGGAGAGAAGCATGTCTTAAAAATTCAGAAGGGTTAGGGATCTACTCATTAGTTTAAAAGAAATCCAGATGACAGTCTGGCAATGACAGCATTGACACATAAACTGAAAATAAAGAAAGACTATTCTAGAGAAACAGAAATCAATAAATCAAAGTGCAAATCTATATAAATGGAAGAAAAGAGGAAGGCAGTGTGATAATATGATGATGTCAAAATGGAAGATGAGCCACTAGTCATTTTTATTACTCAAATTGGAGGCAAAGATGTTGTTTTCACCTCTTTGTGTCTCCATTTGACCCCTTTCTCTCCCTCCCTCTCCCTCCTTCCCTCTCTCTATGGAGACAGACACATGGAGATAAAGTCAGAGACAGAGAAAGATGGAGACTGACAGAGAGACAGAAACAGAGACAGAGAGAAAAAGATAAAGACAGCTTAACAAAGATACAGACTGGTTTGTCATTCCTTCTTCAGCTAATTTTATAGATGAGGAAACTTCGACAAACAGGGTTAAGTGACTTACCCAGGGTCACACAGCTAGTAAGTGTCTGAAGCCAGATTTGAACTCAGGAAGAGGAGTCTTCCTGACTCCAGGCCAGCCACTTTGACATTCTGGCACTCTATCCACTGTGGCGCCTAGCTGCCCCAAGGTGGTGAAGATGCAGAAAAAAGGAAGGAAATGAAAATTAAGAAAATGGGGAAAGCAAAGTTGTGGAACATCTGGAATAGTTAGAAAAAAGGGTAAAGCTATTCATGTAGCATTTCCTACCAATGTTCTTGTACATTAGTTATATATGGCTCCCATCCAAAGGGTGAATGATCTTTCTGATGAGAACCCTTGCTGGTCCAAGGGACAGGTAGAGAACACTTAGGAAGCAGGTCATAGATCTGCAGCTGGGTCACTTACAGAAAGAAGACTAGTCACAGACAATGAAAAATTATATTATGGCTTAATTTATGAATGTGCTTTGAAACTTTAAGAAGGCAAGAGAGTACAACCACAGAGGAGGCAGGCTTTCAATCAGCTCATATTGAGAGATTTATGGGGAAGGAGTGTTTTGCTGAAGAGAAAAGATTAAAAAAATAGAAAAAAAAACATAACCTATGAAATCCCATAGCGAAGAGGGCAAGTGGCAGATGAAGGTGAAGGAGTTGAAAAGAAAATCAAACAAGTGTTATACATAAACATCAAAAGTGTTCTAAACTTAAGAAAAATAAACCTTCAACATACTGACCAACATTGGAAATGGGGAATGGTGACCTCATTTTCAAAGAAAAAAATAATCAAGAGAAAACCTTAATCATATTGGGGCATTTAGTGGCATAGCCTATCCAGTAAACGTTTTCTGAGACTCTCAGGCAATCAAATACTGAATGGTTTTTCTACTCCCTGCAATTTTAAACTTAAGATTTAATTTAAGTAATTAACTTGCTACTCATATTAATGTTGCCTTTTTTATCATTTGGTTAGTGAAATCAGTCTCTTAAATCTTCTTTCTCTCTTCCCAGAAAGTTGTGAGATCTTTGCTGCAAGGACGAAGGGATACAAATGCAGCCTGTCCCTTGTTGGAGTTAGGAAATCTGTCACTAAATTTCTCAACATCATTGAAGTTTTTCTCTTTATACTTTACTTCTTTTGTCTTTGAGGATGAAGTCACCATACCAACTGGCCAAGATATTGCAGGTTTATTTTTCTTAAGTTTACAATTTTTTGTATTTTTATATGTAACATAATCAGGTCCACACTTCTTGCTGCAATAATTCAAGTATATCTGATTTTGTTTCTGCAGCATATCCACCCACTGATACATATTGCTTTCCCTCCCCAAAGTTTATTGATGGTCTTTGACAGCAACTGAGTTATTCTTATTTAATGGATAGGACATTGGACCTGGAGTTCTGAAGATCTACATTCGCATTCTTTTTAGAGCCTTATTAGCCTTGGGGCCCTGGAGAAGTCACTTAACATTTCTATTATTCAGTTTCTACATCTGTAAAATGAGGGGTTTGGATTCAGGAACCTCTAAAGTCCCTTCTAGTTTGAACTCTACAATTCCCTGTACATTTTTGCCAAGAGGTAAGAAACACCTGAAGCCTTTATCATTTAGGAGAAGGTTCTGGAGCATATGCTTCATTACTGCATCAGGATCACTTACATGCCATTATAAGGCAATGTAGGAGAATTGAACTATCTCTTATCTTTATTTTAATGTCCACATTGAACACAGTAGTCCTTAGTTTTAGTCAACAGATTTGGTTGCTAATAAGTCATAAGACTGACCTTTATAAGTCACCACACTACTAAATTTTTGTCTTTTTTTTTCTTTTGACGAGGCATTTGGGGTTAAGTGATTTGTCCAGGGTCACACAGTAAGCATTAAGTGTCTGAGGTCACATTTGACTCAAGGGCCAGTGCTCTGTCCATTGTGCCACCTAGCTGCCCCTGCACAATTTAAATTTTACATCCTTAACAGTTCTTGGCTTGAGAACTTTTAGCTCAAAGGGTCATGACAAGCCTCCATCACAAGGATACATGCACACACACATATTTATATATACATACCCACACAGACATCCACACAAATTAAAATATAAAATAATTGTTTATTGATCATGGCTAGTCCTTGTTTTCCTTCCATAAGTTTTATCTTGAGTCCTCTCTGCTGTCCAAGGTTTCCACTGGCAAGATCACATACCCATTTTGATGAGAAACACATATAATTAATGCAAAAGAAAACTGATTCCAGAAGTTGCTTGAATAGTTTTGCCTTTTTTTAAAATTACTCTCCAGCATCCAATATGTTTACTTTCCTTCCTTACATTCTTTATTTTAATTTCATGATTTCCTTGGGGTGTGGAGGTATTATCTGTTTTTCACCTCCCAAATGAATGGCAAGAATCCTCAATGGTCCAGATTCCATTTTGACATTTTGTTTCAATACAGTTTCTCCAGAACAGCTTCCTTTTGATTTTTCACTTCCAAGATATAGAGGGGGATTCATAGTCGTAGATGCCCTCTGTGGTCCCATTCAAAAATTTCTGTGATTCTGTATTATAAGGGAATAGCTACACTTCGGAATCTTTAAAGCACATTATCCATTCAGACTGCATGTTACCCCTGGGGACACTGAATATATTATATGGGAAGCCCTACAGGAAAGACTGGGTGAACCCTGCTCATAGTGCTTTGTCAGAAAAAGTGACAGCTGAGTACATTGACAAATACTTCACCTCAATTTTGTTGGTTAGTTTATTTTCACTTTAGCAACTTAAAACAAAATCTTGTCAAACCTGTATATGTATTTTTTTCTTTTTTGTGGACATTCTGATAAGTACATCATCAGTCTGAGTCTGTGAATTTTATTCTATCCCTATTGATTAGTAAAACTTGGGACCTTTGCTAAGCACAAATAAATTATTTCTTTCCATTTTCAACCTTACATATTTAGGAACATATTTATAATTTGTAGACTCCCAAAAGAACATGAATTGACTTGCTTTCTCAGCTTTGCCATATTCTTTCCTCTCCCTCATAATTTTAATGACCTTCATAATTTATATATTATTTAACAAAGGGACTTCTGTGACATTTGACTTCTGATTGCAATTAATGGACTGGGAACTGGGTACAGCTTGAGCCTTAGTAGGGAGCCTCTAGAATAATATCCAGTGATTTTGACTAACTAGCACTATTCTTTTAGCCAACTTAATACACACACACACACACACACACTATATATATATATATATATATATGCATATGTACATATACATGCATTTGTGTGCATTCATAGAAACATGAACACATAGTTCTATCCACAGACATATAGCCTCCCATTTAAAAGGGACTCAGTCTAAATAATAGTCATTATTTCACAATACAGCATTTCAGATGTTTTGGGAAGGGGCACGAAAATATATATATACATACCTCTCTCTCTCTCTGTATACACACACACAAACATACACACACATATACACACATACACATACCTATAGTATGTATGTGAGAGAGAGAGAGAGAGAGAGAGAGAGAGAGAGAGAGAGAGAGAGAGGGAGAGAGAGGGAGGAAGATATAATTTTAAGTTTGTAAGTTGAAGAGCAGGTAAAAATATACCTTGTCTGAAGGAGTTTCCTCCAAAAATGATCAAACCAATGGTCTAGAAATACATAACAATTGTCCATTTGCATTGGTTGAAGTAAGGCAACTGTTCTACAGTTTATAGTCTTGGTGCTCTCCCCCTCCCCACTTCTCTCCTCTCTGTCTTTCTCTCTCCACATATATACTATAAGATTTGGGAACAAAGATAATTTTTGGAGAGAAAAAAATAAAACTCAAGTTATCTTTGTTGACTCAATTTTAGTCCTGTGACGTTTTCTTGGATGTTACTTTAAATTTCTGACTTCTGTGTCTTCCAAGATTTTGTCCTTGTCTTGTGGCTTTTGCAGTTGCCCTTTCTGATTCCACAGAATTCTCATATATGACATTCATAATTGGAATAATTCATTTTTAAACGCTTCTCTATGAAGAGACTGAAGGAGTATTTATTTTATTTACCTCCTCACTTTTGCAGAAATCTTTTACTTAAAAGTCATTTTTTACTGTGTCATGGTGTAGCATGTAGGAGATATATGACATGAACTGTAATTGTTTTCCAAAGCTACTTTATGGGCTATTTTGGCACAAAGGAATATTATTAAGAGTAAGGAGCTATCTATCATTCAGAAACGACATTTTAAACTTAGCAATGGGTGTGAACATCTCATCTGAATGGAATAATCTCGCTGTGGGTCACAGTGTTCTTTCAAAGAGGATTCCAGCAACCTTTGATTACAGGAATTCAATAGACATGATGCCTTTTGAAATGAGTAGTCAATAGCTAACCACATACTGCTGCCATCTGTGTTTCAAGGAAAAAGATCTATCCAGTGAAACCTAGCCAATATCTAGATTAGATCCTCATTAGCTTTTTTCCAGGTAGTTTACTGGTCCCTTAATGACATCTTTTTAGGGGAAAAATGTGGATTATGAATGTTGAGCAGGGGAAGTTTCACTCTTAAAAGCCTGCCCTGTCCCTTACTGCCTATATGACCTTGGCCAAGTCTTTTCACTGTTCTGGGCCTCAGTTTCCCCATCTGGGAAATGAGGATGTTGACCCAGATAGTCTCTAAGGTCCCTTCTTTCCTCCTGCTGTGATATAGGTATAAACATTACATTGTAGCAGCTCATTAATCCCTGTGAAGAGGCACTCATTCATTTTGTTGTATACATTTGAAAACCCTAATTTCAGAAATGGAGTAAATCATTTGGTGTCTATTCTCCTTTTATTCCACTCTAGCTCAAAGTTGGCATAATGAATAGAGTGCTGGGCTTGAAGTCAAGAAGACTTATCTTCCTGAGTTTAAATCTGGCCTCAGACCCCGAGCAGTTCATTTAACCCCATTTGCCTCAGTTTCTTATCTGTAAAATTAAGCTGGAGAAGGAAATGGTAAACTACTCCAGTATTTTTGCCAAGATAACCCCAAATATGGTCAGGAATGTTTGAAATGACTGAACCACAACAACAAAACTCAAAACATATTGATCCTTTTACTTCATGAGGACTTCACTTGTATTAGGCAAGGCATGTCTAGACTGAAGCATGGGAAAGAGATTTTGGAAAAATATCCAAAAGAAATTATCCTTTATTTAATAAATATGTAATTTCGAAAATAAGTTTTACTTTGAGAACTATACCTTTACAATACCTCCACCTTAAACTTGACTTAAGAAAAAGAAAAGTTAAATCCATTTCTTTTTCTATCATTCGAAATGTTTTGGGAATGCAGGCCTTGTGCCACCATTTTCTGCCTGAGGTTGAGTAGCACCTGAGCATGAAGGATCTTACCCTAAGGCAAGATGTGCCTGGGTGTTCCCTCCTAACAGCTGCATTCTGAAAAGGAATAAATGAGAACACACTCATTCATTCATTAATTTACCAATTGGGAACACTCACTGGCCCTGTTAAGTTGCTCTCATGTTATGGTCCTTAAACATAATCACTAATTGTCTGGAAGTGTGCCTGTAATACTTAGACTGAATTGGCCCTGGGCCTCCCTTGAAGTCAAGTCCAGCTAGGCAGCAAGAGCCAGCTCACAAATCCCCACCCACAGTTATTCAGCTGTAGACATAGATCGCAACACACTCAGCTATTTCTCTTGAAACATGCTACAAAGAAAGAGGCAGCCAAAGTTTAGCTGGTGATAAAGACCTATTGGCTTGGGAGGAAAAATATAAGAATGAGGAGTGGTTCCATTCCAGCTCTAGGGAATTATACTGTTTTCTTCAATGCTCCATGATGAAAAACCAAATTCAGACTGTACTCCTCTGGGAAAATAAGTAAATTCCTGGGTATATCAGGCTCATTCAGAAGAGTGCTAATTATTTTCTTTATTCCGTCAAAGGATCTCTCTGTCTCTGTCACTCTCTGTCTCTGTCCCTCTGTCTCTGTCTCTCTCTGTCTCTTTATCTCTCTGTCTCTCTCTCTCTCTCCCCTAATTTTGGAGGTGTACAAATTTCTTTGGAGATTTTAACACAACCACTTTCTCTGAGAGAGTCTTGGGCTGTTTAGGCTGGTACTTTCCATTATATTTAGAGAAAAGATACTACTTTTCTTACGGGCCTAAAAGTAACATATATAGTGCTTTGTACATGATCTCATTTGATCCACAGAGCAACCATATGGATGAGGAAACCTAGGCTGCAAGAGATTAAATAACTTTCCCAAGGACATATTTAATAAGTTCCAGAATCAGTTCTTGCAAATCAAATAGACTTTGCACTATGCTATTTTGAATTTTTATAAGTTTTATGGGAAGAATATCTATCTGTCTGTCTGTTTATCTGTCTATCTATCTATCTGTTATGTTAAGAAACTTGGCAAGCTTCTTGAGCATCAGTTCCTGTTCATATTCAGTTACACTTATTAATTGTGCATTCCCCTCCATCCTACTATTTCTCTGTTCTTTCTTTCTCTTTTTACCCTGTACCTCCTCTAAAGCCTGTTTTGCTTCTGACTCCTATATATATATATATATATATATATATATATATATATATATATATATATATATATATATATATATATATATATATATATATATATATATATATATATATATACACACATATATATATATACATATATGTGTATATACACGTATATATGCCTCGTTTAATCTGTCCTCTCTTCTATAAACCCTTTTCCTTTCTCTTATCCCTTTCTCTTCCTGCTTTCTCTACACAGGTTTCTCTACACAGCTGAATGTGTATGTTATTCCCTCTTTGGGACAGTTCTGATGATAGTAAAGTTCAAGTGTTGCCCACCAGCCCTCCCCTATCTTCTTCTTCATTATTAAATCTCTTCCTTTCACACCTCTTTTGTGTGGCTTTTTTTTTTGTTTTTCCTCTACTTGCTAATAATGCATTCCATTTTCCCACCCCTTAATTTTATTTATTTGATGCCATCCCATCATAGTAAATTCACATCCATGCCCTCTGTCTACATATACTCTTTACTGGCCTAATAATGATAAAGTTCTTAGGAGTTACACTTGTCATCTTCCCCTGTAGGAATATAAACATTTGAGACTGGATAATTTGCTAGCATGGTGACTAGTCCCTGAATAACTTCACAATGACTGTACCCTGAATATGATTGAGAGAGCTTTACCAGTTATTTTTTCCTCTTTTGACTTTTCCTCTCCAAGGCATTCAAGAATCAGAATAAAAGACTGAGAGAAGGAAAATGCTTTTATCAATTCTGGTCCCAGATTAGGATTCTTACACACTTTAGCAGTCAGAGCGAGACGGCCCCTGGAAAAAACTTGAGTCAGTTCCAGAAATATGGATTTTTATGTTCCCAAAGAGAAAACCTCCATAGCTTGTGTGGGTGGTAAGACATATAAAGAGTGATTATTTGGAAACACAAAGTTCAAAAGTAGTTTAGGGAGCAATGATATGCTTATTTTTTTAATCTCTTTATTTCTAGTTTATGTATTTCCTGTGCTACTCTTTTTTTTTAATACTCTAATTCATTCATTGCAATGTACTTGTAGCCAGATAGATCTTACCCATCCTTCTAAATCCCTAGTCTTTGAAACATAAAGAGCTGTGTCATAAGTAAGAGCTAGTCTGAGGAAGGCATGGAGAAGAGAGGCTTCTTAAGCATCATGAAAGATCCAGCGTAGCTTCAGCAGGCAGACTGTAGATACATCCAGTTTTTGAAAGGACTGCTAGAATTGAGCTAACGTTCTAGAATGGTAAGTCAAAAATTCGTAAAGGAATTTCAAGTTGAAAACTTAGAAGACTCAGTTCTTTTTTTTTTGATAGAATTAAACATGTTCTAGAACACACACATGTATTATACACACCTATGGATCACTCAGTAGTAATGCCAATACCATATGCCAAGTACCTTGCTGATCATTGCAGTTACAAAGATACAGATTGAATATAAAGAATTTATAGCCTATCATGGGAGGCAACATGTATATATGGAAACAATACACCCATATATGTATACATATATAAATATGTACATATAGGTGTGTAGATATATGTATATGCATATACATATAACAATATATCTGTTGTGTATATACACATACACAATTTATACGTGTACCCATGTATATTTATATGAAATACAGATGATACATATGCTTGCATATAAACACACGAAGGCCATTTGGGATGTGCGGAAGAATGAATGAAGGAGAGTCATACATAATAATCTTGGAAAGTGTGTTGGGGCCAGATTGATAAAGATTTAAATGGATTTAAACCATAGGATCTTTTGAAACTAATGTTTGTATAACACTTCACCATTTGCAAAATGCTTTCACATAAATTGTTTCTTTGGGTCTTCAACAACAATCCCACCATATTAAGCAGACCTGATTTTACAGAATTCTTTAAAAAATGAGACTCTGTAATGTTAAGTGATTTTTCCCAAGGTCTATAACTAATATGTAGCAGAAGCAGCACTGGAGGCCAGACCTTCTTATGCATCCAGTCTCTCCCCACTTTATCACTTAATGATTCCATTGTTTACTTTTAAATGAACTGGTCCTCAGGTAAAATCCACAGGAAATAAGGATTTCACCTACAGTTTCTTGTTTACATCAATGAGCTGTGAGACTTGAGGCTTTTAGCCTGTTTTACCTCCGGGGCGTCTGTAAATGAGGAAGTTGGAATGATGATCTCTAAGGTGTTTTTTTTTTTTTTAATCATTCCAGCCTTCCGTGATTCTGTGAGAATCCCAGGTGTATGTGGATGGATACATATGTCTAATCTGCCAAATACTTTTTTCTGAATCAGACTGGATGAGCTCATTTGGGCCCTAGGTGTTCTGCTTTGCACTTAAAACTCTCTGTGGTATCCCTTCTTGCTTTTTGTTTATTATCTTTGGTGTCTAAAGTTAGTAAATGTACACAAACTGCAAGATTTTGGATCTGGTCTCTGCCCTGGGAGAGTATATTTACAGTTACTTTTCACAGGGGGTTTTCCTGGGTTGTTATGGAAACCAATACAGCATATTGGCAGGGGGCAGACTATCCCCTCTCACTCTTGGTGAGGAGGAAGTTCAGTTAAGTGCTATGTAATTGATAGAGAAAAGGCCTTCTGGCTCCCAGCTTTGGAATGTGAAAGTTACTTTGAGCTCATCTCCAATGGGCCGCAGGTTGGCTCAGTAGGCTTGAACTTCCTCAGGTGCAATTAGTGGTTCTGAGGACTGCTCATGGATGCTAATATACACTTCAGACTCACTAGTCCTTGACTGTTACAGGGCCCTAAAAACATCTTATTTCTCAGGTGAAAAACAGTTCATTGGTCACCAGATTTGGTTGCAAAGTACCATTGGGAATTGAGAAAGTGAAGAAAAGACATCAGACCACCAAAAATGCTTTACCTAAGATCCCCATGAGGCAGAGAAGTGTTGCATTCTCAGCATTATTTAGATAATTTCTTCCTGTTCTACATGAATTTGTTATTTTAGGTGGGGCCATTAATAATCAGATGTAAGAATGGAATCTAATGTACTGATTGGTCTTCCCACTTCAGTGATCTAGGGGCTGCTTCAATTCCTTTGAAGTTCAAAGTAAAACAACAGCAACAATAACATTTTTTTTTAGTTTTTAGAAGGGGAAAAATGCTAGGTATTGCATTAGGAAATCGTTAATCCCATGGACCATATGGGAAGGTGAACTATTGCTGGACTGATGTGGGAAGAGTGTGAAGGCTGAGTTTCTCATTAGGGATACAGTGTGATTGTAGGGCAGAGGTGACAAATTCACATAGATAATCCAGAAGGATCCTTTCTGTCTGCACAGACTTTTAGAAAAGCACATATTAACATTATTTTTGTTCATATATATGTGTGTGTAAAAACATCTATGTTCTAATATTCATGCACAAATCTCTCTCTCTTTATATATGTGTATATATATATATGTATGTATAATTTATTGTTGTTCTTGAATATTTCCCAATTACATCTTAATCTGGTTTGCTGCACTTGGGAGGGATGCAGCTGTCAGCTGCTTGTTTGATACCTTTGCTATAGAGGAATGTCCCATTGAGTAGGAACCAGAAGACCTGGGGGGTCATAGTCTAGCTTTGATGTTTCTGAGAGCAGAGTATTAATTTTCTATGTGTTTCCCCTACGCTCATCACAGTGGAAAGGATGTTGCAGGTATTTAAATGCCTCATTTATCCATTTGTCCATACTAGCAATGGAATCTTTGATAAGATAATAGCCTCCTTGCTGTTCCTCACACAAGACACTCCAACCAGACTCCAGGCATTTTCCCTGCCTGTCCATCCCATAAGGACCACTTTCCCTCCTCAACTCCACCTCCTGGTTTTCCTGACTTTCTTCAACTCCCACCTAACATTCCTCTTTCTTTCTCTTTCTTTCTTTCTTTCTTTCTTTCTTTCTTTCTTTCTTTCTTTCTTTCTTTCTTTCTTTCTTTCCTCTCTCTCTCTCTTTCTTTCTTTCTTTCTTTCTCTCTCTTTCTCTCTCTCTCTTTCTTTCTATCTTCCTTCCTTCCTTCCTTTCTCTCTCTGTCTCTCTCTCCCTTCCTTCCTTCCTTCTTCCCTTTCTTCCTTTCTTTCTTCATTCATTCCTTTCTTTCTTCATTCATTCATTTATTTATGGAGGTCAATTGGGGTTAAGTGACTTGTGCAAGGTCACATGGCTAGTAAATGTGTCAAGCGTCTGAGGTCAGATTTGAACTCAGCTCCTCCTGACTCCAGGGCTGGTGCTCTATTCACTGCGCCATGTACTCGCCCCTATTCCATTTTCTAAAGAAAGTTTTTCCTGATTTTTCATGCCTTACCTCCATTTTATCTGTAGTTAGTTTGCATGTAGTTGTTTGCATGTTGAATCACCTTTAGACTGAGATCTTCAAGGGCTGAGAATGTCTTTTGTCTTTCTTTTTATCCCTAGCACCTATCACAGGGCCTGGCACAGAGTATGTACTTAACAAATGCTTGCTGACTAACTGGTAATTAGTGACATTACCTACAGTAAGAAAAGTTACTGGAATAGATGATTTCTAAGGTCACTTTCAAATTCTATGATTTAACAAATCTATGAAATGGGTCATCCTACCTAGAAGGGGAGTTAGTGAGGTAGATCAATGGATCCCTTATGCAGAATGACTTGGAAAGAGATTCCAGAGCTGCTGCATGTATCTAAATGTGCCACCGAGATGCAAACTATGGCCACTTTCAAATCAGCAAATCAGTTCTTCCAGATCCTGGTGATCACATTTTTTTTTTTGTCTCATGACCATCAATATCGATTTGATTTGGGTCTTGATTTTGCCACAGGTTAAGAAATGAAAGATGGAGTTATCAATTGTATGTGAAGCAATGCATCCTAGTACCCACAATTTATATTCCACATTATAAGTGTTGATAAAATGTTATTTCAGATAAAAACACACACAACTGATTCTCTATGTTATGGATGACTTTTTGTCTAGCTTTTTAATTGAAGGAAATGGTAGCATATATTAATATTTTAATTCTGTTCTGACTATTTGCATGAAAAGTTGACACATTTTACAGAATTCCACAAATCATATTCTTTCATATTTTGGGGATATTAGCAAAAAGATGAAAAAAGAAAGTAGTAGAAAAAGATGGACTTACAGTCAAACAACGTAGTTTTAAGTTCCACTTCTAGCATTTACTGAAACTGATTATGGACAAGCAACTTCTTTCTCTGCCTAAATTTATCTGTAAAGTAGGGTTAAAGAAACAAGCATTCATTATGTGCCAGGAATTGTGTTAAGTGCTTTTACAAATATTATCTCATTTGATCCTCACAGAAGCCTCAGAAGGCAGATGGTTTCATGACCTTCATTTTCCAGTTGAGGAAACTGAGGCAGACAGAAGCTAAGTAACTTGCCTGGGTCATACAGCTAATAAGAATCTGAGGCTGGATATAAACTCAGTTCTATCTGACTCCAGGCCTAGCATTCTGTTCATTACAATACCTAGTTTATTATCACCTCATATAGGTGATAATGCTCATATGACTCTCAATGTTTTCTGATTGAAGTGCTTTGTAAATTCTGCAGTGCTATTATAAATGTGGGCTGCTATTGTTAGTGGTCAGTCAGTAATCATCTCCCATGGATCAGGTACTATTCCAAGTGTTGGGGATACAGAAAGGCAAAAAGACAGTCCCTGTTCTCAAGGAGCTTACAATCTAATGCAGGAGACATTAAGTGAATATGTGCAAACAAAATATATACAGGATAAATAGGAAATACTTAAAGGAGGGAAGGTACTAGAATTAAGAGGGTTAGGGAAGGGCTTCCTGTAGAATATGAGACTTTAGATGGGAAGCCAGTAGGTGGAGATAAGAGAGAGCGCATTCTAGGCATGGGGGGCAAGTCAGAAAAAAAGCTCAGAGTCAAGAGATGGAGTTTCTTGTTTGTGGGACAGCCAGGAGACCAGTGTCACCTAAGTGAAGAGTGTGTGAGTGGTTGGGGGGAGTGTGTAATGTTGTAAGAAGACCAGATAAGTGTGTGTGTGTGTGTGTGTGTGTGTGTGTGTGTGTGTGTGTGCGCGTGTCCGCAGGTTAGGTGATGAAGTGTTTTGTACACCAAAGAATTTTATGTTTGACACAATAATGCACCAAGGGTCATCTCAGTGTTTAAGTACTGAGAAGTGACAGAAGTACAGTGGAGAAGGTGGTTCATTTTTTATTCCTCTGAAAAAACAGCAACAACTATTAGTTGTTGGATTTTTTTTCTCTGTTCACGCATAATGGATATTGATTTAAGCAAAGGATTTTATAGACATGCACAATGTTCATAAAATTTGACTCTGCAGGTATAATTTCAAAGGTCATAGTTCTAGCAGTGCTTGGTTTACATTAATTTTTGTTTGAGGAAAATAACTACAAAGCTAATCTGGAAACAGAATTCATTTCATATTTTGGTCTCTGTTGTTCTAGCATGCTTTGAAAGGCCAAGTCAGAGAGAAAACCCCTTTTTTGTAAATGAGATAAACACTTCAGATCAGCTCAGTGTAGGGGGAAAAATTAAAGTAAGTGCAATCCAGGAAACCTAGCATTAAATTACAAATAATTGGGCATTTTGCCCCTAAATTTAGGCCATTTTAAAATAGATTGTTACATGCAGGTGATTATTCAACTCTTTCTGGGACAACACAGTTTACTCATTCATTACCAAATTCATTTTAAGGATGAATCTTTGCAAATGTTCATAAAAATTCATGACAAAAGCAACAAATAGAATGTTTAAGTTTTTCTATCCATAACATAAATAGGAAATTATATTCTTGCATGGGGGGGGTAGAGGAGGAGAGGGGATGAGTCAATAATTTTAATAAATCTGCCTTGAAGTATCCTTCCTTCAGAATACAAATTCATTTTTCATCAAGGATTTAAATAGACTTTAAAATGTTTGTTCCTCAATAATCTTTTAAACATTTCTAAGAGGGCCTATTTTTCTTTGGGATTCCTGGTATTGTTTATTTTAGGGAGCATATGGTCACTGACGCAAAGTTTACACGTTTAAAGAGTCATTTATTTCTCCTGAGAAGAAACTATATTTAATGGATCCTTTGCTTTTAAGCATCTTTATTTCTTGATATATAAGGTTTTCTTCAATGTAATTCAGGCTTCTTTGGGATGCTGTGTGTCATAAGGGAAGGTAATACTTTTGTACCTTTAATTGAGCATTGTCTTCTGGGGAATATTAATTCATATTGCGACATGATATCCTTTCAGGTGTCCCTTTCCATGAAGTGTAGCCCCATTTGGGAGTCTTTTGGACTGTCCAGGCAGTTAATATATGTTGTACAAATTGTTTCAGGGTTGGAATCATATACTCTACTTTGGATTTACCCATCCCTAGAAGTGTCCTCAGACTAGATCTTTAAGGTGGAAAAGAATTCAAGGGTGTCTTTCTGATGTTTTCTTGGGCCAACCTTATCTGGAATGCACTAGAATAGAGGTCACATTAGATATCCTTCTCTCAGTCAGTTAACAGCTCATACCATGAATGCCATGCTCCATTAAGAACAGGGATCTTGGGGGCAGAGTGAAGATGGCGGAGTAGAAACAGGACTTCTGCACGGCTCCAGCTTCCACCTTCCCCAATTCATGTAAAAGGGGACTCTGAACAAACTTTGGAGCACCAGAACCCGCAAAATGACACAGAGAAGCTAACTTCCCGCTGAGGACAGCCCGGCAGCCCAGCAGGGAGTGGCCAGCACATCGCTCTGGGAGCCAAGCACAGGACCAAGTGAGCCAGAGGTTTTAGCCCCAGGGCAGCTGGACCAGCAGAAGGACTCCAGAACACCAGAACACCACCCGCTGTGGCCCTTTCCAGAATTTTCAACACGTAGATGCGAAAGACAAGAAATTCTCAAGGAAAATTGCTCTGATGTTTTAGAACCAGAAGGCAAAATAGAGGCTGAAAGAATCCACTGATAACCTCCTGGAAAAGGTCCCAAAAAGAAAACTCCTAGGAATATTATAGCTGGGTTCCAAAACTCCCAGATCAAGGAGAGAATATTACAAGCATCCAGGAAGAAATAATTTGAATATTGTGGAAACACAATCAGGATAATACAGGATCTGGCAGCTTCTACACTGAGGGATCAAAGGGCCTGGAATATGATATTCTGGAGGTCAAAGAAGCTGGGATTAAAACCAAGAATCACCTACCCAGCAAAACTGAGTATCATGTTTCAGGAGAAAATATTGTCATTCAGTGGAATAGAGGACTTTCAAGTATTCTTGGAGAAAAAACCAGAGTTGAATAGAAAATTTGACATTCAGGTAGAAGAAGCAAGAGAAGCATGAGAAGGTAAACAGGGAAAAGAAATCTTAAGGAACTTAGCGACGTTGAACTATTTATATTCCTACATGGAAAAACGATAATTGTAGCTGATGAAATTTTCTCAGTATGAAAATAGTTGAAGGGAATATATATATATATATATATCAGAGGGTATATAGGCATATGAATACATATGTGAATGTGCATATATATATATGTATATATATATGTTTACAGGTATACATAGATAGAGGACACAGGACCAATTTAATAGGAAGGGATGGTACTTAAAAGGTGAAATTAAGAGGTGAGAGGAATATAATGAGAGGAGATGGGGAGAGACAGAATGGGGCAAACTATCTCATATAGAAGAGGCAAGGGAAAATGGGTAAAATGGAGGGGAAGAACAGGAAGGCATAAGGGAATGGGTCAACCTTATACTCATTGAATTTGACTCAGGGGGGGAATGACATACACATGAAATAGGGTATCTCACCCTATAGGATAGTAGGGGGAAGGAGATGAGAGGGGGATGATGGAATGGAGGGAAGGCTGGGGCAGGGAGTTGGAAGCACACACTTTTGAAAAAGGACAGGACCAAATAGAGAATAAAACAAGTGGGAGGTGGGATAGGAGGGAGGGAAATATAATCAGTCTTTTACAATATATCTACTCTGATAATGTTTTGCATTAGCTACACATATACAACCTATATTGAATTGCTTATCTTCCCAGTAAGGGTGGGTGACAAGGCAGGAAGGGAATGAATCTGTAATTCAAAGTTTTAAAGCCAAATGTTTAAAGTATAAATCTATATAGATATAGACATTATTATTATTATTAATACTATTTTACATGTAATTGGGAAGTAAGAGGATGGGATATCCTCAGGGACCACTATTTTGGGGAGGTGGGTAGGGGAAAAACAGGGAGAAAATTTGTAACCCAAATTCTAGCAGAAATGAATGAAGTAAATCAGAAATTAATAAAGCATTAAAAAAAAAAAAGAACAGCGATCTTCTGTTCACATCCAGAAAAAGAATTATGTGGTTTGAATGCAGATTGAAGCAAACTATGTGCTCTTTCTCTTTTTTGCTTTGTTCTTTCTCATGGTTCATTTCACTGGTTATAATTCTTCTTTACAATTTGAATAATGTTTCATGTGAAAGTATATATAGAACCTGTATCAGATTACATGCTTTCAGGGGAGAAGGGAGTAGAGGGAAGGAGAAAAGTTTGCACCTCAAAAACTTGTGGAATTGAATGTTGTAAACTAAAAATTAATACATTTGAAAGGGGAAAAAGTGGTAAGGAATCCAAGAACAACACATCTAAGAAGATAAGTGGCTATTAATATCATACTGGAATGAGAAAAACAGAAAGTAAAGTTTTAAACCATCAGTAAATTTTAACATGTAACAATAATAAACAACAAATTCATCATTGTAAAAATGTTAAATAAGAAGAGTGTAAGCAAAAAAAAGAGCAGGGATCTTGTGTTTATCACGGAACTTTTGGCATTCTATGGAAGCCTATTGATCACTTCTCAGAATAATTTTCTTAAATGCATAAAATAAAATACATGTGATTAAAAAGGAAACCAGTTATGTTGAAATACAACCACCAAAATACTAACACAATCAAGTGCACAAACAGTAGTCAAAAACCCTTGTTCTGGAATCTCTAACAATTGATTTCTACTATCATTGTTCATAAAATTCAGATAAAAATCTCATGAATCTAGAATCAAGGTGGAAAAATGGGAGAATCCTGCACCATCAAATGAAAAGTTTGAATTGGAGAATATGTACATAGTTATATTTAAATTATCCTTCCATAAACTAAGATATAAAAATATGCATAGGAAAAAATGAGTCTAGTTAATGAAAAATGGTAGAAGTCATGATAGGCCCACATTCATAACATCTCACACATTACACTGCATTATGTTGTGTGCTTTGAACTTTTAAAGTCACTAAAAATTACTCATGATGAGTAAGCCTGAAAGGAATCGTACTTGTTAAAGCCACAATCCCTACATATACTAATTAGCAGGCTATTCTTTTGTGCCTAGAAAGTGTAGCATTGACAGAAAATTGCCTGTTTTTGTACTTTGTTATACTTGGGAATAGATGTCATTGTAGTTTAGTTTTGTTTTGTTTCCCTTCTTTCTCACCAGCTTGAATTTAATCTTAAGTATAGCTATTTCTCTTTACAACACCTTGACATTGTAAATACTTTTGATAGATTAATTACCTTTCAATATTTAAGTGCCAAAATTGTAGTATATAGGATGAAATTCCCTTTTTATTTTGTATAGTTGCTGAGTATTGAAATTGCTTTTTTTATTCCACTGGGTTTCACAGTTGCTTAAGTCAAAATATATCCCTTCATTTAGGTTCCTTCATCCCCTAACTCAGTTTTTCCATAGTTTGGATTTTTTAGAATATAAAAACTTTCCTTTATAAAATTATGTTAAAGAATTTTTATGTTAGAATTGGTTGTTCCCTTATGATTTGCCTCTATCTCCGCATGTTTCTAGAGTTGTCAAAGACACTTCTCAGAAAGAATTATTTTAGAACCTGGAGAGTTCATTTTAATAGTTTCTAGGCCCAATTAGGATTGCTCATATTGTACTAGAAGAAGAAAGTATTGAGGAGGGATCACTCTCCTCTCTTATAAATACTCATAGCATGATTGCATTGAGCTATTACATCATTCTATCATTTACTAAGCAGGTTGATGAACTCAAGGATTTTAGGGCAGATGACATATAGTTTTCCCTAAGGAGGTAATTGATCTTCTCTGTGAGAGAGACATGCTAAATCTTTGCTGTTGTTGTATACCTGGCAAGATTTTAGCTTTTGCTTCTCAAGGCACTGATGGAGATAAAAACTCAAAAAGTATATTAATCAGTGTTCTGTATTATTAGTACATTTGTAGCAGCTAGTCAACAGAATTTACTGCTATTTGAAAATTTCAGAGTACTAGCAAAAATTGGTACAAAATCTCTTTCAATTACATTTTTTAGTATTTATATATATTTGAAACATTTAATTTTAAAACTTCTAATTCCAGATCTATTCCGTTTGTCCCTTGTCACCCACTCCCTCTGGGAAGATAAGCAATTCAGTATATGTTGTACATGTATAGCTATGCAAAGCATTGCCATAGTAGATATATTGTAAAAGACTGCTTATATTTCCCTCCCACCCATTCCCTACTTTGATCCTGTCCATTTTCAAAAGTGGGTGCCTCCAACCTCCCCTTCCCCCAGCATGCCCGTCTCTCCATCATCCCCCCTCTCATCCCCCTTCCCACTACTCTCCTGCAGGGTGAGATATCCCATTTATTATGTATATCATTCTCTCCCTGAGCCAAATTCAATGAGAATATGGTTTTGCCTTTTTGCCTTCCTGTTCTTCCCCTCCCCTTCAACCACTTCTCCTTGCTTCTTCTACATGAGATAGTTTAGCCCGCCCCCCTTGTCTATCCCCATCTCCTCTCACCACATTCCTATGTCACCTCTTAACTTCACCCCTTATCATCCCTTCCCACCAAATTTGACCTGTGCCCTCTATCCATGTATACCTGTAAACATATATACACACATTCACATTTGTATTCATATGCCCATATACCCTTCTTCAACTATTTTCATACTGAGAAAGGTTTCATCAGTTACAGTTATTGTTTTTCCATGTAGGAATATAAATAGTTCAACTTTGATAAGTTCCTTTTGATTTCTTTTCTCTGTTTACCTTCTCAGGCATCTCTTGCTTCTTGTGTCTGAATGTCAAATTTTCTATTCAACTCTGGTTTTTTCCTCAAGAATGCTTGAAAGTCCTCTATTCCACTGAATGACCATATGACCAGTTTTTCTGGGTATGTGATTCTTGGTTTTAATCCCAGGTCCTTTGCCCTGTGGAATATCATATTCCATGCCCTTTCAGTACCTCAGAGTAGAAGCTGCCAGGTCCTGTGCTATTCTGATTGTGTTTCGACAATATTGAAATTGTTTCTTCCTGGCTGCTGGTAGTATTTTCTCCTTGATCTGGGAATTCTGGAACCTGGCTATAATATTCCTAGGAGTTTTCTTTTGGGGATCTTTTACAGGAGGTGATCTGTGGATTCTTTCAACCTGTATTTTTCCCTCTGGGTCTAAAACATCAGGACAATTTTCCTTGAGAATTTCTTTAAGGATGATTTCTAGGTTATTTCTTTGATCCTGGCTTTCAGGTAGTCCAATAATTTTTATATTATCTCTCCTGGATCTATTTTCCAGGTCAATGGTTTTTCCCATGAGATATTTCACATTGCCTTCTATTCTATCATTTGTTTGGATCTGCTTAATAGCATCTTGAATTCTCATAAAGTCACTAGCTTCCATTTGCTCCAGTCTAATGCTGAAGGAATGTTCTCCTCAGTGAACTTTTGAGATTCTTTTTCCATCTGGCAAATTTGGCTTTTTAAGGCATTCTTCTCCTCATTGCCTTTTTGAACCTCTTTTGCCATTTGAGTTAGTCTATTTTTTAAGGTGTCATTTTCCTCAGTCAAGCTGTTGACTCTCATTTCATACTTTTCTTGCATCTTTCTCATTTTTCTTCCCAATTTTCCCCCCACTTTTCTTTTCTGCTTCTTAAGGTCCTCTATGGCCTGTAACCAGCTCATATTTTCATTTGGGGCTTTTGGTGCAGGAGTTCTGACTTCATTGTCTTCCTCCTGTTCCATGCTTTGATCCTCTTTGCCGCCAAAATAGGAATCTAATGTTGAATTTTTCTGTTTATTTTGTTTCCTTCGCCTATGCATGTTGCCACTTAATCACTTCTGCCACCAGACAGGGGAGCTTCCATCCCAAATGTTGGGGTCTTCTCAGCTTCTGGAGGTATTAGTTGGATGCCCTCCCTGAAGCCCCCACACACTCTGGCAAGCTGGTCACACACCCCAAGACCTCCACCCCAGACCGCAATCCAGATCCAAGAAGGTTAAAGGAAGAGCAATTACCCCCAAGACTGATCATCAGATCCCCCTAGAGTTCATAGGCCAGGAGTTGAAGCTGTAACTGAAGTTGCAAAATGGCAGCTGTGCCACGGCTCCTCAGTGGCTTCTCGCTCCCAGGGGAATAAGCTGACACGCTCCCAAATACTGGTCCCAAAGTCCATAGGGCACTAACCTCTCACTTTGTCCTAGGCATCTGTGTGGTGGCAATTCTGGAAACACCACATCTGCTGGTGTTCTGGGGTCCCTCCAGGCAGCTGCTGGTCTGGCTGCCCTGGGGCTAAAACCTCCTACTCACAGGGTCCTGGGCTCTGCTCCTGGAGCTCTGTGCTGGCCGCTCCCTGCTGGGCTGCTGGTCTATCCTCAGTGGGAGGTTAGCTTCTCTGTGTTTTTCTGTGGGTTCTGGAGCTCCAGAGGTCGTTCAGAGCCCCCCTTTTACATAATTTTGAAGTGGTGTGGGCTGGAGCACCTTGGAAGTGCTGTTTCTACTCTGCCATCTTGGCTCTACCTAGCCTCAATTACATTTTCAATATCAGAAACCCTTTATGATATAATAAATTTTTGCTTGAAATTTGATTAAATGTTGACATACTTTAAATGTCCTTTGTTAATAATTGTGGGGGAATTTATGTGTCACTAGACATCAATGATCAATTGTTAATATAACTTTGATTTTTCATATGTTATTGGAAATATTTTAAGATTAATTTACTACCCAGCTGAAATATATCTAAAGAAGGCAGCATTGAGACACATGTAGTAGCATAGAGAATTCTAGGTTTGAAGTTGGGAAAATTTGTGATCAGATTCTACCTTAGGCACTCATAAGGTCTTTAATCCTAGAAAAGTCTCTAAACCTTTCTTGGCTTCAATTCCTCATTTGTAAAATGGAAGAGTTGGACTCAGTGTCCTTTAAGATCCCTTATAGCTCTAAATCTATGGATATTCTGATCAGCATTTCTACAAAACTCTTAAAGTCGAGAATTGAACAGTTTTTCAAGTATTTCAGGTAAAAAACAAAATGAAACAACCCAACAACTTTTCACTCCAAGTAAGTTCTTAAACTTGTTTTCTTTCATAGGTCCCTTTGGCAGTTTGGTGAAACCTATGAACCCCTCCTCAGAAAAAATATTTTTAAATGCATAAAATAAAATACATGGGATTACAAAGAAAAGCAACTACATTGACACATAATTATCTATATTTTCTAAAAAAATTCATGGACTCCAGGTCAAGAATCTATGATTAAAGAGAACAATTAATTGAAATTCATTCATTCATTTATTTTTGCTTAGGATGTCTGGACAGTTAGCTCAATTTCCCATTTAACTGGGTTCATATGGAGATGAATTAAATTGGATTAATATAGTACAGCTCCATTACAAGGTGCCAGCCTGGTATTATTGTCTTTTCAACTGTGCAGAGGAACTCCTTGTGACTCCAGTGTACAGTAGATTGTGATGTGTTGTTATTATTTTCAGTTCTCAAAGAGAAATTATAAATGAATAATATACTTCCCTCAAACCATCAGCATTATAGTATGTGTCTGAGCATTTTTTCTTATCAAGAGCAATCCTTGACCCCACCAAAACTTTTTTTTAATGGTAGTCTCTATTCTAAGTTGAGACTTATTTGTTCTACTAAAAAAACAGAACTTGAATTATATCTATATCTATGCCTATGTCTATGTCTATGTCTATATCTATATCTATCTATCCATCTATCTATATTTTTAACATGACCTATAATTTCCACTGCATCACATTCCTGCCCATATCTTATAACATCAATCATCCATCCATCCATCCATCTCTCTCTCTCTCTCTCTCTCTCTCTCGCTCTCTCTCTCTCTAATCTCTAGATCAAAGGGACATTTCTTTTACTTTATTTGTAATATTACAAATTTTAGTTACTTTATTTGAATAATTCCAAATATACACATGCACACACATACACATATATGTGTGTATACACATATACACATAGATGGGAGAAATCAACAAAATCAGTCTGCACATTAAAAAAAACCTAAGGTTATATGCAATGTTTCCCACTTGTAGATTACTTCCTATGCAAAAAGGAAGATAACTTCTCATATCTCCTCTTTAGGTCCAAATTCTGGCTTTATAATTTTGAAGCATTCATTTTCTGTTGTTTTGTGGTTGTGTTTTCCATTTAAATCCTTCTGGTCATTGTGTGCTGTTTTTCTGGTTTTGCTAATTTTACTTTGCATTAGTTCATATGAGTCTATTCTTCTCTATATTTATCAATTTTGTTGTTTCTTATAGGACTATAATATTCTATTACATTCATATATCCTAGTTTGTTTAAGAATTCTGTAAACAATAGGTGTTTACTTTTCTCCTGCATCTTTGCTATCATAAAAAGTGTGTTATAAATATTTTGGTGTATAATGAGACTTTTTGTTTGTTTTTTTGTTTTTGTTACTGACCTGCTTGAGGTGGTCAGTACCTAACAGTGAAACTTCTAGGCTAAAGGATTTAGACATTCTAGTCACCTTATCTGAATAATCACAAATTGTTTTATAGAATGGTTATACTGACATACAGTTCCACCCCAATGCATTTTCTACCCCTAATGCACTTTTCTTTCCATAACCCTACTAACATTGACTATTTCCATTTTTCATTTTTACCAGTTTTCTGAGTGTGAGAGAAAACCTCACGTTTGTTTATGAAACTACCAAACTCATGATCAGGAACATTGTTTTATATAGTTGTTAATGAATAATTCTTCTTTTGAGAAACATTTATTCATATCTATTGTCTATTTACCTATTCAGGGAATGACTTTTGGTCTTAAATATTATTGTTAATTGTTTGTATATCAAACCCTCATCAGAGATATTTTGTATGAAGATTTTTCTCTAGCCAACCATTTCACTTCTTACACTAAATGTAGTGTTTATGTGTTTGTGTCTGCATCCACATGTATGCAAAAGCTTTTCAATGACATGTAATCAAAATGATCTATTTCATCTTTTGTAATTTCCTATATCTCTCTTTTATTTAAGAATTCATTCTCTACGTATAGCTATGAAATGCATAGCATCTTCTTTTCTCTAATTTTTCTATGGCATGATTTCAATTAAATTTACATATACATTTGAGTTTATTGCTGAATAAAATATAAGAAATTTGAACAAGCCCAGTTTGTACCAGACTGCTTTGTAGTTTCCTCACTAACTCTTTTCAAATAAGGCATTCTGTCATAAGTCACTTAAGTTTTCAGGCTTATCAAGTTCAATTATTTCTGATTTTTGCCTTGTCTATTCCATTGATCTACTTTTCATAAAAAATTTTAACTAATACCAACTAGTTTTCATGATTGCTTTAAAATACTATTTGACAGCTTGAAGTCCTGTGCTACTGTTCATTCCAACTTTTTCTCATTATTTTCTTTGATATTCTAGAATTTTTGTTCTAACACATGATATTCTATAGTTCTTTAAAGTATCTTTTTGATAATTTGAGTTTTTAAAATTTCTTTATTAGGTATTCTATTAGCTTGACTATTCCATATTTATAACAGATTCCTTAATTTCTCTTGTGTTTTCAGTTTGGTTAGTATCTAATTATATAGAATTGGTTCAGATAATTCTTTTGGCTTTGTTGTGATTTCACTTTGCTGTTGGGTTGATTTATTTTCCTACCTTCTTTTTAATCATATTAATTAAAAACTTATACATTTATTAGTCTTTTCAAAGAACTATATTTTAGTTTTACTTATCATTTCTACACTTTTTTGGTTTCCAATTTATTCCTCTAATTATTTTCTATCTTCTCCAGTATGCTAATGTTATGCTTATTTTTTGACTTCCCAATTTTGTTATTATTGTACAGGCTTGTGCCCATTGTGCACAGAAAAAGTAAACCTGATTATCCACCATGACAGACTCTGGAAACCCCCTTGAACTCTCCTTGAATCTTTCCACTTGATCTGGCATTCAACTGAGGCTATAATCCCCTCAATCCCCTTTCATTATCACCACCCCCAATTCTCTGTTACCTCTAACCTAGCCCAGGTCTTCATAATCTGTTACCTCTGGATTGTCTCTTGTCTACTTCCCACTTCTGATCCTAACAAAACTTCATTCTCTAGTTTCCTGGCCTCCTGACCTCTAGTCACCCCAGTCTGCTGGCCACTCCCATCAAAATCCTTCTTAGACCCCTCCTCCAATTATCCCAGACTACTTGGCCAACTCTAGATCCCTCCCATAGTCTTTCTATATATTTAAGATACATCTTATTTCCATCAAAGTGCTCAGATTCAATGTGGCCTGCTTATATTAGTCTTAGAAATGCTCAGATTCCTTAAGAGTCTGGCCAGTATGGTGGGTTTTTAATAAACTTTGCTTTCTTTGGCTGAAAGAAGACTTGGGGTGAATTCATTTGGGTAGGACCTGCGTGTTGCTATTTGAGGGTTCCAGCGCCCCTAAACCTCAACAGTTGCATAGTCAGTTCATTAATCCTCTCCTTTTCTATTTTGTTAATGGTGTTTAGAGGGATAGAAGTTTTCCCTGAAAATTATTATTATTACTTCTCTGAAATTTTGGTATTTTGTTTTGTCTTTATAATTTTTTTTTTCCTTTTGGAGGGCAATTGGGGTTAAATAACTCGCCCAAGGTTACACAGCTAGGTTTTTGTTTGTGTGTTGTGTCTGAGGCCGGATCTGAACTCAGGTCCTTCTGACTCCAGGGCTGGCGCTCTACTCACTGTGCTACCTAGCCACCCCCTATGTCTTTATTAATTTTTAAACATAATTATAAATTATGTCTATGATTTTTTCCTTGACCCACTCATTATTTAGAATTTCATTAATTAAATTACATTTGGGTCTATGTCTTTTGCTTGTGCTCTCTTTACTGATTATTATTTATATTATGTTATAGTTTGTAAAGGATATACTTACTATTTCTGTATTTTTATATTCATTTGAAATCTCTCTATGACGTTGTCAATTTTCGTAAAAGTTCTATGTTACAGAGATAAATTCATATATTTTTACCTGCCCAGTTTGGAAGATACCTTAGGTCTTTTAGCTCTAGTTTCTCCAGCAATTGGTTTAATTTTTAAATTTTCCCTTTAAAAAACTTTTCTGTTAGATTTGTCCAAATCTTAGAGGGAAGCTTTAGTTATTTGAATGGTTTGGTATAAATCTGTATATTGACTTCAGTGGTATTGCCATTTTATTTATATTGTCTGTCATGGCCCAGAAATGAGCATCGAATATTCCTCCAGCTATTTAAATGATTCTTCATTAATTTAAATAACATTCTTGATTTGAATATATACAGATACAGAGTATATTAGTAAACTAACTCCCCAATTTTTAATGTATGTTGTAGTTATTTTAAATGGTAATTCCATCCTTGGAATTTGTTGTTATCACATAGAAATGTTGATTTTTATGGATTTACTTTATAGCCTGAGCTTTGCTTAAGTACTTAATTGTCTTGCTTTTATTGCTCATCCCCTAGGACTTTCTAAGTAAACCATCCTGTCATCAGCAAATAGCTTCATCTAACCCTTACTTCTCTTTGTCTATATGTTTATAACTCCTTTTCCTTGTTGCTATTGCTAGCATTTCTAGAACTATATCTGACAGTATTGGGGAAATGGACATTATTATTTTATTTCTCCTTTTCATATAATGCTGTCTTTTGATTTTAGATACATGAGTCAGGTACAGGCTTAGAGTAGCTAGCCTCTAAGTTCCTATATAGCTCTGAGATCTAGATATAGGTCATGAAATTTAGATAAAGGGCATCATTATTGAAAACAATGTTGGAATTTCATTGAAGGGATTCTTCTCTTGCAGAAACCTGTACCAGTCACAGTCCTGTTAATGTCTTGCCTGACTGTGGATCCTGGTTGAGTTAGTGTTAATTAATAATGCGATTTCTTATTGGGCTTCTCAGTTTCTTGTTCTTAGAATTCAGGTATATTTGAGGTATATCTGATAATAATTTATCTCTCTCTGAAATTAATGGAGAGAATGGGAGAAAATTTCTGCTTTGCTATAGTGTTTTTTTATTCTTTTAACTTTTTTTTCTTGAGAAAAGGAGACTTTGGATGAGGATATCATAATAGCAATTTTAAGATGTTTAAAGGGATATATAATTTATAATCATTTGGAATGTGGTCTTCTTAGTCCTACCAAACAAAATTAGGGGCAATGGGTGGGAGTTGGAGAGAGGCAAATTAAATCTTTGGGTAAGGATATACTTCCTTTGAGCTGTCTAATAATACAATTGGATTCCTCAGAAGATATGAGATCTTCCCTCACTTTTCATCTTCAAGCAAAGGCTAGACATTCACTTGTCAGGTATCATAAGGAGGGAGTTCTTAGTCAGGTATAGTTTAGAATAGTTAGCCTCCAAGTTCCTTTATAGCTCTGAGAGTCTACATATAAAGCATGAAATCTAGATAAAGGGCATCATTGTTAAATGTTGGAATTTCATTTGGGGGAAAATAAAAGGAATTTAAAAAAATTTATACACAAATCTCCATAGTGAAAATAGCTGTGTGTTTTAATTATCAAAATATTTTAAGACTCCAGTGTGAAAGGGCAAACTCTTCATCTTTTTTGATTTTTAAATAGTTCCTTAAATAAGTTTGATTTTTAGAAGTGAAAAATAGCATTGCTTCATGGGGAAATCTTTTCCTGAAGGGTATGAGGTAAGTTCTATGGAGTAATGACTTGAAAATGCAAGGTAGCTCCTTTAGTGGTAATTAGTACCACATGAGTGCAGAGCCATCTTTTAAATTCATGGATGCTGAGCTTAGTGAATAGTGCACAGCTTCATCAGTGTCTTCTGAGACTGTTACGAATAATAATGAAGAAAGAAATATCTATTTACATAGATAGCTAATGCTCTATGTTGTCATAGTCTGCTGAATCCAGTAAGACATTGGGGGCCATCTCCATCATAGTTGGCATTATTTGATTGACATCCTAGGCTCATATCCCCAGTAAAGCAGAGTTGCAATCAATGTGCTAGAGTAAGGACCATTACCTTTTTGACACCACTTTCATTTCTCCTTTCTTCTAAATTTTCTTTTAGAGCAAGTTTTATTCAATCTTTAACTGTAATACATCTAGTTTTGTCACTTGTTACCAGTAATTACAAAAAATCAGTAGACTGGAATTGTGGGTAATGTAGATATTATTGAACTGAACTATGGCTCTTGCCACATCTTTTTTCATCATCCATTCCCACTCTAGAAAATAATAGGTAGCAATTAAACTTTACAGCTTTGTTATAATATGATTCAGAGAAAAATATTTAAGGGCTCCTGTGGTAGTTTACAAGGCAAACTATTTCCCAGTATAATATAGGTTGAAATAGAGGGAAAAAAAAACAAAAGATAAAAACTAAAACAAAAGACAATTTGAGGGAAAGATCCTAGACAATATAGGAGAGAAACTACCTAGAAAGCTTGATTCACAGGAAGCAAGGATCCTCTTTGTGAAATTGCAAATTGAAAAAGGTATCTGATCAATGTCAGAGGAGTCATTAATAGTGATGGGTATCACTGTGTAATTGCTTCCATAGAGGTTGTAGGTGATAAGAAGACATTGCCAGCTTCGTGTATGTGCCTTTATATTCTCTCTGCTGTGATGGCCAGTGGAAATGGCAGTTTTATATAATACATTATAGGATAGGCTTCACCAGGGCACATGCAAGTTTGGTTATTTTTTTTTTCTGAGTTCCTAAGCTCTGAAGCCCCACCACCTTCCTGTTTTCAACTGCAAGGGACTTGAAACACTGAAAAACCACTGTGTTTATTTATATATAGGCTAATGTCACATTAGTAGGGCTTAAATAAAATAAAGTGTATTTAATACAATAATTTTCTAGATAACACAAGAAATAAATATTGTCATGTCATCAAAGATATATATATATGTATATATATAGATCAAATGAAAAATATAATGGAATTATCAAAATTCCTTTATTATAGAGGATTTTTTCAGATGTTGCTTGAAGTAGGTCATAACAGGGTCTAAAAAATCTTTAGGTTGTAGAGACATTTTGTTGTATTGGGATTTGTATAGTGGAATTTGAACCAGTCTGCAAAATTAATTCTTTTGTATTTATGTGAGTGTTCTAGTCTATTAGATCCTGCAAAATATTAATTAATGATAATTAGAAAATCATAGAACATTAGATTTGGAAGGATATACTCTAAAGCCATCTGGTCTAACTCACATGAATAAAAATTTCTTCTATGACATCCCTAAGAAGTGGTCATTTATCCTTCATTTGAAAATAACTTGTTAAAGAATAATCTATTATCACCCAAGACATTTAATTTTACTTTTGAACAGCTCTTAATTATTAGTATTAATATTAATAATTATTAATAATTAATTATGATTTTCCTTTAATTGAATTTACATTTCTCTCTACAACATCCATTAATTGCTTTTCTCTCTCTTTTTTTTTAGCTTTTTGGGGGGCAATTGGGGTTAAGTGACATGCCCAAAATCACATGGCTAGTAAGTGTGTTAAGTGTCTGAGGCTGGATTTGAACTCAGGTCCTCCTGACTCCAGCATCAGTGCTCTATTCACTGCTCCACATACCTGCTCCAATTGCTTCTCATTCTTACCCTTGGGACTAAACATAATAAGTCCTATCCCTCTTTCATGTGATATCGTATAAAATATTTGAAGACAACTATCAGGCCTTTACAAATATTTTCTTTGTCAAGCTAAACACCCCCAATTCCTTTAATTAATTTGAAAATACCAGGATGTCCAGCCCTTTCACTAGTTTACTTGCCCTAATCTGGATTTCTGTATTTGTCAATGTCCTCCTAAAATGTGGCATTCAACAATGACTACTGTAATATCTGAGGTCAGAATACAGGAGGGACCACCACCTTTTTTGGTCTAGATGGCATGCCTTTTAATTAGCCTCCAGTCATACTGGTGGCTCATATTGAATCATTAACTCACTAACTATCCATCCCAAATCCTTTTCATGTGAACAGCATCTAGACATTCCTCCCTCATGTTTCTAATTATGAAACTGATTTTTAAAACATAAGCATAGGACTCTACATGTATAATAAATTTTATCCTCCTGGATTTGGCCCATTTTGGGGTTTTCTCCTCAAAATCTGTAGTTCTTTTTAGACTTAGGAAATCATTTTGATATTTTTATATAGTTTATCTTTTGAAATAATCATTCTAGTTCCCACAAAATTCTCATGTAGCTTGATAAAAAATCTATCTAAATTCAACCCATGAATGATTCATGAAATCTGTGACCGTAATCTGAGAGGGAAAGCAAAATTTGCCAGTAATAAACTAGCATAAGTTCCCGCAGAACTGATAAAAAGCTCCCTTAGTTCACTCAGGATGTTTATTTGCCAGTGGAGCTTAGTGGAATGGAACAGTCAGCTTCTTCCTATGGAGTCAGATTATATACTTTCCTAATTCTACATCAGTTCCTCAGGGCCATCATTACCAGGCCTCTTCATACTCCTTTTAGCTGTTTTCTTCTGCAGGTCTTGTCACTTACCTACAAACCTTTCAGAAGTGTCATTGTTCCCTTTGAAAGCTGCTTCTTTGTCTAACTTTATTTCAAGAATTATAGACCATTAAAGTAGGAAGAGGTCTTTGAGATTATCTACAGCATCTTTCCTATTTTATTTTTAATAGTATTTTATTTTTTCCAATTACATGTCAAGACAATTTTTAGCATTCATTTTTACAAGATTTGAATTTCAAATTTTTCTCCCTCCATCCCTTCTCTTCCCTTTTCTGAAAATGGTAGGGAATATGATATAGATTATATGTGTGCCATCATGTAAAACATATTTCTCTATTAGTCATAGTTGTGAGAGAAAAAACAGATCAAAAGGAAATAAACCTTGAAAAAGAATAAAATAAGTGAAAGATATGTTTCAGTCTGCATTCAGTTTATCAGTTCTTTATCTGAATGTGGATAGCATTTTCTTTCAGGAATCTTTTGTACTTGTCTTGGATCACTGTGTTGCGGAGAAGAGCTGAACCCTTCATAGTAGACCATCAAATAATGTTGCTGATCCTGTGTACAATATTTTCCTGGTTCTGCACATTTCACTTTGCATCAGTTCATGCAGGCCTTTCAAAGTTTTTCTGAAATATGCCTGTTCATCATTTCTTATTGCACAATAGTGTTTCATTATATTCATCTGCCACAGCTTTTTGGGCCATTCCTCAACTGATGGGCATCCTCTCAGTTTCCAATATTTTGTCACTATGAAAAAGGCTGCTATAAATATTTTTTGCACATGTAGGTCCTTTCTGCTTTTTAATTATCTCTCTGGGATACAGAATTTGTAGTGGTATTGTTGGATCAATGGGTATGTGAAGTGTTATACTACTTTGGGCATAATTCCACATTGTTTTCCAGAATGGTTGGATCAGTTTATAACTCTACCAAGAGGGCATTTGTGTCCCAATTTTCCCATATCCTCTCCAACATTTATTGTTTTCCTTTTTCGTCTTATTAGTCAATTTGATGGATACAAGGTGGTACCTCAGAGTTGTTTTAATTTTCATTTCTCTGATCAAAAGTGATTTAGAGCACTTCTTCATATGCCTTAGCTTTGATTTCTTCATCTGAAAACTGCCTGTTCATATCCTTTGACCATTTATTAATTGGGGAATAGCTGGTATTCTTACAAGTTTAACTCAGTTCTCTATATATTTGAGAAACGAGACCTTTATCAGAGCCACTTGCTGTAAAGATTGTGTCCCAGCTTTCTGCTTCCCTTCTCATCTTTGTTACTTTGGTTTTGTTTGTACAAAAGGTTTGTAATTTAATATGATCAAAATGATCATTTTACATTTTTTAATGTCCTCCATCTCTTGTTTGGTCGAGAATTCTTCCCTTTCCTATAGATTCAACAGGTAAATTATGCCTTGCTTTTCTGATTTGCTTATAGTGTCATCCTTTTTGTCTAATCATACACCCATTTTGATCTTATCTTGGCATATGGTGTGAGATGTTGACCTTGTTTGTGTCCTATTGTTTTCTAGTTTTCCAAGCAGTTTTTGCCACATAGTGAGTTCTTATCCCCAGAGCTGGAATCTTTGGGATTATCAAACACTAGGTTATTATGGTCATTGACTACTGTGTCTTGTATATTTAATCTATTCCACTGATCCACCACTCTGTGTCTTAAGCACTACCAGATAGTTTTGAGGATTACTGCTTTATGATACAGTTTTGAGATCTGGTATTGCTAGTCTACCTTCCTTTGTACTTTTTTTTATTAATTCCTTGATATTCTGGACCTTTTGTTCTTCCAGATATATTTTGTTGTGTTTTCTAGCTCTATCAAATAATTTTTTGGTAGTTTGATTGATATGGCACTGAATAAGTAAATTAGTTTAGGCAAAATTGTAATTTTTAGTATACTTGATCATTATACTCATCAGAATTTGATGTTTTTCTAATTGTTTAGATCTGACTTTGTGTAAAAAGTGTTTTATAATTGTTTTCATATGGATCCTATGCTTGTCTTGGCAGGTAGACTCCCAAGTATTTTATGTACACACACACACATACATGTACATATATTATATACTAATATATTATTTTATATGGTTATTTTAAATGGAATTTCTCCTATCTTCTATCTCTTGCTGTTGGGCTTTGTTAAAAATATATAGAAATGTCAATGATTTATGTGGGTTTATTTTATATCCTACAACTTTGTTAGTTATTATTTCAAGTAGTTTTTTTCTTGATTCTCTAGCATTCTCTAAGTATACCATCATATCATCTGCAAAGAATTATAACTTTATTTCTTCATTGCCTATCCTAATTCCTTCAATTTCTTTTTCTTTTCTTGTTGCTAAAGCTAACATTTCTAGTATGATATTGAATAAGAGTAGTGTATTGTCTTTCTCTTTAATGAAATTGCTGATTGTTTCTATGATTTGTTCTTTAACCCATTTATTATTTAGGATTAGATTATTTAGTTTTAATCAATTTTAAGATTTTTTCACTGCCATTTGTTGAATGTAATTTTATAACATTATGATCTCAAAAGAATACCCTTAATATTTCTGCCTTTCTACATTTGATTTTGAGGATGTTATGCCCTATAACACAGTTAGCTTCTGTTGAGGTGCCATGTGCTGCTGAGAAAAAGGTATATTCCTTTCTGTTCCCATTAAGTTTTTGCCAAAGGTTTGTCATATCTAACTATTCTAATATTCTACTTAATTGCTTAGTTTCTTTCTTGTTTATTATTGTCTGGTTCCATATACCAAGTTCTGAGAGGGGACAGTTGAGGTCCTCTCTAGTATAGTGTTGCTGTCTATTTCTTCCTGTAACTTACTTAACTTCTTTAAAAATTTGGATGCTTTGAACTGATGCTGAATGAAGTGAGCAGAACCAGGAGAACATTGTACACAGTAGCAGCAACATTGTGTGATGACCAACTTTGATAAACTCTTCTCAGCAATGCAATGATCTAAGGCAATTCCAAAAGACTCATGATGGAAAATGTCATCCACATCCAGAGAAAGAACTATGGAGTCAGAATGGAGATCAAAGCATACTATTTTCTGTCTCTTTTTTCTTCTGTTTTTCCTTTCTTGTGGTTTCCCCTGTTATTTTTTATTCTTCTTTCACAACATGACTAATATGGAAATATATTTAATGTGCTATATATATATCCTATATCTGATTTCATGCCATCTTGGGGAGGGTAGGGGAGGAGGGATGGGGAAAAACGTAGAACTCAAAATCTTATGGAACTGAATGTTAAGAACTAAAAATAAATTAATTAATTTAAAATAATAAAGAGCAGGAAAAATGGTAGATATAGGGAACTATACAGAAAAATGAGTATATATCTAATACAAACTTTAACTATTTCCCAATTCTTTTCTGAATTGGCCCCGATTATTATTTTTATGTTCCTGAAATCCAACTTGGGCAGTCAGTCATCAAATTGATGTCAATTTGGAGGCAACTAGGTGGAATAGTGGATAGAATGCTGGGCCTGGAGTCACAAAGACTTGAGTTCAGATCCATTCTCAAAAACTTACTAGCTGATTTTGTTGGTAAATTCATTTAATTCACCTCTGTCTCAGTTTTCTCAACTATAAAATGATGATCATAATAGTAGCCACTTTCCAGGAATGTTGTGAGGAGCAAATGAAATCTTTGTAGAATGCTTAGCACATAGTAGATGCTATATAAATCCTAGCCAGAGTCACCATCATCATTATTATCTTGGTGAATTGGACCAGTGAAATGCTTCTGTGTAATCCAGTTTAACTATGTCTACAAAATCCTGGTTACAAAAAATTAAAAAAAATTAGCAACAGTTCTATAATATATATGGAATTTTTAAAGAAGAGGAACAGAATAACTTGACCTTGTTTGGTTCATTGAGATTTTCCCATTTGCATAGTTTCATTCCTCTATTTTTGCTTATTTTCAGTTTGTATACTAGACAGTGATTTAGACAGTGATTTCTAGGGCCCTATTTTGCATTTTATTCTCAAAAGTTCTGGGCATTCTGCTTCTATTCTTTCTTCCACATGCCAGTGTTATTTCATATTCAACCTCTCAAATGAAAGAACATGACCATATCTGTGGCCTTTTTCATTTACTCATATTCTGTTTTGAAAGATGCTTAATTTCTAAAGGTCCAAACTTTACTATGTGCCTTTAAATTAACATTCTACATTTTTTGGAATGTAAATTAGAATACGTATAAAAAAGATTTCCAGTCTGTTTACAATCTCCTGGCACCCTGCTTGTCCATTGAAAAGTACCTGTGTATTGCTAAAAAAGAGTTCTAAGTAAATTCAAATTTCCTACTTTCTAAGTATATTCCCAGCCTCCTGTTTATCCCTTCTCTAATCCATCCTCCATATTGCTGTGTGAGAGCTCTTTCAAACGAATCTCTACCATTGGACCAATCTACTGCCCAAAAACCTTCAGTCATTTCCCATTTCTACCAGCTAATAACCTTGTTGTTTGAAGTCCCCATCCTAAAAAAATAAAAATAAAAACAGCCCATTTACTTGATCCCTATTGACTATCCTTTTTTTAAGGTGGGGTACCTGAGGCCTCAAGGCCACATGTGGCCCTCTAGGTCCTCAAGTGTAGTCCTTTGACTGAATCCAAACTCTTTGAGGTCACATGTGGCCTCAAGACCCCACCCCTGATAGTGTCTCACCTCTCTTTGTGGACTAAAATTAATAAGGCTGTCTATACTCAGTTCCCTCAGTTATACCTCACATTCTCATCTTAACTCTCTATGATCTAGTTTCCAACCTCATAATTCTATCGAAGCTACTCTTTCCAAAGTTACCAATAACCTCTTAGTTGCCCAATCTAGTAATTTTTTTCTCAATCATCATATTTCTGTAGCCTTTGATGCTGCCCATGCCTATCTGACCATTCCTTCCTAGTCTCCTTTGCTGCCTTTTCATCCAAATCACACAAGGATGTCTCCCTGGGTTTTGCCCTAGCCTCCTTCTCTTTTCCTTCTTTGCTCTCTTGCTTGATGATCTCTTCAGATATGCAGATGATTCCAAAATCTATATTCCAGCTTTAATTTCTCTCCTGAGCTGCAGTCTAACATTATAACTGCCTATTTGAGATTTCGAACTGGGTGTTCTGTAGACTTCTTAAATCTAGCATGTCTATAACTGAACTCATTATCTTTTCCCTGAGACCCTTCCCTTCTCCCAACTCCTTTATTACTGTTTGTCATTCAAAGTCCTTAACAACCTGGCACGCTCTAACTTTTCCAGTCTTCTTGTACCTTACCCCAAATGCTCTTTGATCCAGTGACAATGGCCGACTTTCTGTTCCTTGTGCAAGGCCCTCTATTTCCCCACTCTGAGCATTTTCACTGGCATTTCTATTGCCTGTTTTACTTTCCTACTGCATCTTTGCTCCTGGCTTCCTCCTAGTGTCACTTTCCTACAAGTTTCTTACAAGAAAACTTTTCTGATATGCCTTCTCTCTCTTAATTATCTATTTGTTCTGTATATAGCTTGCTTGTTCATAGTGGTTTGCATGTTGTTTCCCCCATAAGATTATAATCTCCATGAGAGCAGGGGCTATTTTCCATTTTTCTTTACATCCCCAGAGTTTAGCAGAGTACCTGGCATATTGTAGACTCTTAATAAATGCCTTAATGAACAAG